>SJYT01068738.1:53107-70288 GCA_006410635.1 Cephalophus harveyi
TTTGTAAAGTATTTTCATAACATAAATACCTCAATTAAGTCTCTAAGAATTAAAATTATTTTCCTACATAAACATAATAGTATTATCACATCTAACAAATAACCAATAGTTTCTTAATAACATTTAATACTTCAAGTTTCCCCAGTTGTCCCCAAAATAGCTTCAAAACGTGATCAAACTAGGGATATCTCATCAAGGACCATGTATTACATTTGTAATTTCCTTTATTCCAGAATATTAGCCCCATGATAACCTCCACCTTTTTAAATTCTGAGGTGGTTTTTCTTGATAGAGCTAGTCAGTTCTGTTTTTTAATCTCAGTTTTATTTATTTATTTTATTTTACAATATTGTGTTGGTTTTGCCATACACTGGCATGTTTCACTGGTCTGAATTTTACTGATTGCTGACTATGGTGTTTTTGTAACTTGTTCTTCTGCCCTAAGCATTTTCTGAAAACTGGGATTTAGATCTAAAAAGCTTCTGCAGATTCAAGTTAAACATTTTAGGTGAGAGTCCTTATTATGGGATTCTTGTTATGGTCTGAATTGTGTCCTGAAATTTATATGTTGAAGTTCTAATACCTAGTACCTCAGAATATGACTATATTTTGAGATTGGCCCTCTAAATGGATAGCTAAGTTAAAATGAGGTCATTGGGTGGGCCTTAATCCAATATGCAGAGAAGGCAATGGCACCCCACTCCAGTACTCTTGCCTGGAAAATCCCATGGATGGAGGAGCCTAGTGGGCTGCAGTCCATGGGGTCGCTAAGAGTTGGACACAACTGAGCGACTTCACTTTCACTTTTCACTTTCATGCATTGGAGAAGGAAATGGCAACCCACTCCAGTGTTCTTGCCTGGAGAATCCCAGGGATGGGGGAGCCTGGTGGGCTGCCGTCTATGGGGTCGCACGGAGTCGGACATGACTGAAGCGACTTAGCAGCAGCAGCAGCATCTGGATATGATCTACGTCTCTTTGGATTAAGCTCTCNCTGGAGAATCCCAGGGATGGGGGAGCCTGGTGGGCTGCCGTCTATGGGGTCGCACAGAGTCGGACACGACTGAAGTGACATAGCAGTAATCCAATATGACTGGTGTCCTTATAAGAAGAGGAGAGTACAACTAACAGCGAGATACCTGGAAGAACATGTGAGGATGCAACAAGAAGGCAGCCGTCTGCAAGCCAAGGAGAGAGGCCTCAGGAGAAACCAACCCCATTGGCACCTTGGTTTTTAGACTTCTAGTCTCCAGAATGGAGACAAAGCAAATTTTGAATCTGTGGTATTTTTTAATGGAAGATGTAGCAAATGAATACAGTTGTTAAACACAAAGCTGTCTGCTCATATTGCTTTTCATCAGGAGGCACATAATGTCTGATTGGCCCACCATTAGAGATGCTAAGATTGATGGATCATGTCAGAACATCCCGATGCCTCCACTGTAAAGTGACACTTGCCCCTTGCAAGCGGGAATCTGCTAGGCAATGCTTTGGCATCATGCAAGTGTCCAGGTCCCCATGAATGTTTGAACCTAATAGTTTAACAGTTTCCACTGATGATCTGGCCTCAATCAATTGTTTTATTATCACCACAACTATTTCAACAGCCTGCTCACTGATCTCCTTCCTTTCACTCTGAATCATTATTATCCTATACTGTGCCTTTGTAGGATTTAGATAAAGAACTCCCAGTTAAGTAGACACACACCAGATTCTGGGCTTAAGGCTTGACAACAAGAGGTCAAGCTGTATCTCAGCCTCCATTTGCCCCTCAGTAAGATCACAATAAACTGTGGAAAATTCTGAAAGAGATGGAATACTAGAGCACCTGACCTGCCTCTTGAGAAACCTATATGCAGGTCAGGAAGCAACAGTTAGAACTGGACATGGAACAACAGACTGGTTCCAAATAGGAAAAGGAGTACGTCAAGGCTGTATATTGTCACCCTGCTTATTTAACTTCTATGCAGAGTACATCATGATAAACTCTGGGCTGGAAGAAGCACAAGCTGGAATCAAGATTGCCAGGAAAAATATCAATAACCTCAGATATGCAGATGACACCACCCTTATGGCAGAAAGTGAAGAGGAACTCAAAAGCCTCTTGATGAAAGTGAAAGAGGAGAGTGAAAAAGTTGGCTTGAAGCTCAACATTCAGAAAACAAAGATCATGGCATCTGGTCCCATGACTCCATGGGAAATAGATGGGGAAACAGTGGAAACAGTGTCAGACTTTATTTTTTGGGGCTCCAAAATCACTGAAGATGGTGATTGCAGTCATGAAATTAAAAGACACTCAGTCCTTGGAAGGAAAGTTATGACCAACCTAGATAGCATATTCAAAAGCAGAGATATTACTTTGCTAACAAAGGTCCGTCTAGTCAAGGCTATGGTTTTTCCTGTGGTCATGTATGGATGTGAGAGTTGGACTGTGAAGAAGGCTGAGCACCAAAGAATTGATGATTTTGAACTGTGGTGTTGGAGAAGACTCCTGAGAGTCCCTTGGACTGCAAGGAGATCCAACCAGTCCATCCTAAAGGAGATCAGCCCTGGGTGTTCTTTGGAAGGACTGATGCTAAAGCTGAAACTCCAGTACTTTGGCCACCTCATGCGAAGAGTTGACTCATTGGAAAAGACTCTGATGCTGGGAGGCATTGGGGGCAGGAGGAGAAGGGGATGACAGAGGATGAGATGGCTGGATGGCATCACTGGCTCGATGGACGTGAGTTTGAGTGAACTCCGGGAATTGGTGATGGACAGGGAGGCCTGGCATGCTGCGATTCATGGGGTCACAGAGTCGGACATGATTGAGCGACTGACCTGAACTGAAGTCATCCTGGTGCATACGTAGCATGCAAAACTGTCCATGGTAGCTCTGCTGGCCCTGCTTCCTTCCATTCTCCACAAAGCAGTCAGAGTGGATAACAACAATCTAATATTACTCACCTGCTCCAAACCATTTCAAATCTTTGCAGTATTCTTGAAATCAAATTTTAGGAAACAGCCCACAAATTAGGCCCTGCATGATCTATTGTCTAACTTATCTTCTACCACTCTTGGCCTTGTTCACAAAATTCCACCCCCTTGTTCTCCTTGTAGGTCCTCAAATGCACCAAGTTTCTTTCTATTCATCCTTGCCCTTCCCTCTTCTTAAGAGCTCTTGCCACTTCTTCCCTTTGCCTCCCCATTCTTTCCCTAGACCAGATTATGGGTCCAGATTCAGCTCTTGCAGTGCTCTGATTTTTCTTTGTACTACTTAGCACAACTGTAACTAAACAATTACTCATGTCTTTATTTGTTTAATATTTGCTTTCCTAACTAGATTGTAGGCTCTAAGAAGATAGAGACTGTGTCTATAATGTTGTCATTTTATCTTTAGCAACTTACACTACCTGGAATGTAGTAGATGCTAATTCAGTGTTCATTGAATTAATTAAGGAAAGGAAGCAGCATAGCACAGTGTACTGCAAAATGGGCAACTGATGTGGACCTCACATTATTGAGAGAATTACTTCAAAGTAGGCATGCATATACATGCCTAGAACATAGTAGGCGCTCAGTAGATGTTCCACAAAGCACTTAAATTATTTATAGATTTGGTGAGATGTTTTTGTTATGTATATTAGAGGGAAGTAGAATGAAAAGGTACTGCATTAGACATCTGAACAATTTCATGTTGTCAACCATGGTTTCAGTTCAGTTCAGTTCAGTCGCTCAGTCATGTCCGACTCTTTGTGACCCCATGAATCGCAGCATGCCAGGCCTCCGTGTCCATCACTAACTCCCGGAGTTTACTCAAACTCATGTCCATCGAGTCGGTGATGCCACCCAGCCATCTCATCTTCTGTTGTCCCCTTCTCCTCCTGCCCCCAATCTGTCCCAGCATCAGGGTCTTTCCCAATGAGTCAACTCTTTGCATGAGGCGGCCAAAGTATTGGAGTTTCAGCTTTAGCATCAGTCCTTCCAAAGAACACCCAGGTCTGATCTCCTTTAGGATGGACTGGTTGGATCTCCTTGAAGTCTAAGGGACTCTCAAGAGTCTTCTCCAACGCCACAGTTCAAAAGCATCAATTCTTCGGTGCTCAGCCTTCTTCACAGTCCAACTCTCACATCCATACATGACCACTGGAAAAACCATAGCCTTGACTAGATGGACCTTTGTTGGCAAAGTAATGTCTCTGCTTTTGAAAATGCTATCTAGGTTGGTGATAACTTTCCTTCCGAGGAGTAAGCATCTTTTAATTTCATGACTGCAATCACCATCTTCAGTGATTTTGGAGCCCCCCAAAATAAAGTCTGACACTGTTTCCACTGTTTCCCCATCTATTTGCCATGAAGTGATGGGACCAGAGGCCATGATCTTCATTTTCTGAATGTTGAGCTTTAAGCCAACTTTTTCACTCTCCTCTTTCACTTTCATCAAGAGCCTTTTTAGTTCCTCTTCACTTTCTACCATGGCTTACCAATATTTAATTCTGCATTCCTGTCATGTACATAAAAGGCATTTTACTTCTGACAATAGGAGTTTCTACTTAAACTCTGATTCAGTTTTCAGGTTCTGTGAGGGGAGTTTATTTAAGGATCCTGGCAGCAAGGATTATGTCTGTTGACTTTTTCATGGTTAAAATATATTTTGGAAGAACAAGTTTCTATTATGTGAGCTGATGGAATTTAAAAAAAAAATCAAGATGGCTAATAGTGGTAGAGAAGGAATCTAATTCCTAACTTAAGGTGTGTTAAGAATCTTGGAGAAGTAGGTCAAAAACTTGTGAAAACGGGTGTTCTCCTTAACCCTCTAATCGTTAGAGTCTAGTGGGATCTGTGCAAAGTCTAGGAGAGCGGGCTTGAGGTGGTCACCGCGGAATATGACTGATCTGAAAGCCTTTGTGAGGGGCCCTGAATCAAAGTTTGCTGTTGGCTGAGCTTTGAATCCCTCCCTCCAGCCATCCAGTGATGCCACGCTGGTGGCGTTGACCTCGGGGTCATTCTTTTTTAAACAATTACGTTTAATTTGTGAATGCGATTTCCAAATGCAAAAGCTCCCCTGCCCTCCCCAGATTTCCCTCTGTCGAAGAATGTGTGAATTCACAGGCATCCTGTTCTAACCGTGCAGGGAAAAATTCCAACCAGGAGACATTGTTCCACTCCCTGGATATTTGAGAGAATAATGCACTGATAACATAAAAGTAGGTCTCGTAGCAATAGGGCTGCTTCTCCGAGTATGAAAATTGTCAAAGTGTCTTCAGTTATCATCTACTTTACTTCTGGTTTTGTTTCTCTGGCCAGATTGGGCTAAAAGTAAAACAGGAGGTGAAAGCCCTTACTTCTGTTTGTTAAGCTTTCTTCTTCTATCTTTTTTTAAGCAGTCTTCTTTTTTTCCCCCTCTCTTTTGCCTCAATAGAAAGAAAAAAAGTTTTGTCAGCACTCCTGTTTCTTTTGTCGTCTTCTTTTTCTCAGAAGTCTTTTTCTGCTTTTATCCTAATCCCAGTCATGCATGAGAGAACAGTTGTGCTGTGTTGTTTGGCTGTTCTGCTAGTTTTGAATCAGTGGGACTCCCTCTTTGTTCTCTTTATTTTCTGAACACAGAAAGGTAAAAGAGTAGGAATGGGGATTGGAACTCTTAAGAGAAACCTATATTTATTTAGATTTAATTCATTTGGGGGGGGCATGTTGGTAACAATTAAGGAGTTACAGCAAATAGAATTGTGATCTCAGTTTCCTTACCTGGAACATTTTGTTTAACTGGTATCTCTGGAAATGATGCATTTTAACCACATGCTTCCAATTTGGGTGATTCTTGAAATCTGCTAAATGATTTACTGGATGACTGTTTTCCACTTGGGTCTGATACTTAGCAGCAGTTGCTTTATGATTCAAACATCGCCTACCTGAGGTGATGCCTGCCTGGGGGTTAGAATGGACTTCATGATAAAATCATTTTAAAATCACACAAGAAGATTTGCCTGTTACCAGAGCACCAAAGAAGCCTGGATAGCTTTTTATATTTACATTTTTATTTTTGTGATTTTTTTTAAGCCATTCAGAAGTGAGACTTGAACTTAGGATGAATATGAGAGGGCTTCATCCTTACAAAACAGCCCCTTTCTGATGTGGTTATCCAACATGGGCTTGTTCTGGGTTGTCATGGTGATAGTGTAGGCCTGAAATTTTTCACAGGCTCAAACTATGAAGTTTTTGAAAACTGTTTTGATTAATTTTTCCTCCGCTCCAACTTCTCTCTCACTTCAACTGTTTTCTCTTTTGTTTCACACTTGATTTATGGCAGGTTGCTGTCATTTAAATAGATGTGCATTTTGAAATTCCTCCTTTCTGTGCTAATGCAAAGAAAAAAATAACCCATGCAAGTCATGCTCAAAGAGTTGGTTATTGTTGCTTGCTGGATTTCGACTCTCTGTGGTTGTCGAGCCTAATTCAAAGTAATTCAGGCTCCTCAGTGGGGGCAGTGCATAGCTCCACAGGAAATTATGATAGCAAAAGTCTTCCTGTCGAGCTCTGCACTTGGCACTACAAAGTGCCTCGGGCTGCAGCTACCTGAATAGGGTTGAATTAGACCAGACAACCGCATCATCCCACTTCTTAATCTATTAGAGCGATATACAAGTGGCAATTGTTGATTGCAAAAATGGGATTAAGAGGCTCTTCAAGTGAATTGATTTTCTTGTGAGAACAAAAAGAGGAAAGAGAAGCCTTCGTTTGAATCACACAGCCAGAAAGTTTCATGAATGGGTTCCACTCCAAATGTTAGAATTAAAGTAATCAGTGCTTCTTCCCCCATGGGGTATGCAGGTGAGAGAAATAAACTGCTCTAAAATAGCAAATTACACGCAAAACCCAAGTTTAAGCTGTCTGCATTGCAAGACTCCCCCCAATAAAGTAGCCACTGGAAAGCTGTCTAATAATGTGACACAGACAAATGGTCCCAGCGCTTCCTCTCTGGCTTTGCCCGCTGGTGTCAGCTGCAGCCGTGATTTGTTGGTGAGTCAGGTGAGTTGCGGACATTTTTCATAATCCAGTCTCTGATTTGCCCATGAGGATGCTTCTCTCCCTCCTGGGTCAGTGGGGCCATGCTCTCTGTTGAAAAGTTTCCCCATGGGCCAAGTCTCTTTTAAAAAGACATTTATTGCCTAGGCTCTTTATTCATTTTTCTCTGAAGTGTCCTTAGATTTTTGACTTAGGATTACTTTGGAAAATGTAAATAGGATCTCTGCTAGTTGGATTAAAATTCCTTTTCACTTTTTCCAAAGTGCTGTTTAGTTTGGAAGGACATTTATCATAGTTAGTTGTCTTCTGAAAGGCAAATGGCACTGTCAGCCCTCTGTCACGGGGTGATTGTACAGGCCTCAAAAACCTAAAGTCGGTTGATTTAAATTCGTATGATGCTCAAAGCTGTAATAAATGACCTCAAGTTGATTGAAAACCCATCAGGATCCTGAAAGAAAACATTCAAAGGATCCACACATGATCTCTCATATTCAAATATCTAAAATGATACTGGGGGTCACTCGAATGTAGTGTTTTCTATGGCATATCATGCATCACAAATGTATCTAGAATAATCATTTATCTGGCCGCTTTAGCTGTCAGAAACTCCAAGGGTGTGGAGAATAGAAATGACACACTGATGCCAGCTGGGGAAAAGAAACTGACCAGAGCAGATGGGGGAAGCCTCCTATTACCTCTGCCTTTAGGATCCCGTCACATACTAAACAGAAGCAAATAATTTGGAAAGCCCGAGCCTTTTGACAACACAATTGGCGACAAGCAGTTGAAATGTGTTAGAAGAGGCTCTTGTTTGGAAAGATAAACATAACTCTAAGTGACAATGAACTCTCTACAGATCTGAGACTTCTCAGAAGAAAATCCTTGTCAATGGATGTAGGAAATGAAAGTGTCCGCCTTTCCCTCACCTATCAGCCTCAGGGGTTAGAGGAGGATGTGATGGTGGCGGAGGCCACCTTTGTTTACGAGCACAAAGGGGACCATCTCTCCCATCTTCAAAGGTTGCTTCAAAGATCCTTTGGAGAAAAAAATGGCACAATTTAGACATTTGACATTCCTTATGCATACTGATGCTGTGACTTCAAAAGCCCCAGTCAACCAGGCTGGTTAGTGAGGTGTTATTTATTTATTTTTCACAGCAACTGTCCCTCCCGCCCCCTCCCCCGCTTGTTTTGTTTTCTTAACCTGTTGGAGTCAGTAGCCAATGGCCACATCAGAATCTGCCTGATGGAGTTGTTACAGCACTGAGTCTGGAGAGACTGCTGAATCTCAGGTCTTGACCCGCGGGGAGCACTGTTTTTGGCAGCAATTTCCGAAGCAAGATTGAGGGAAAGGGTCGAAACAAAAGAGAAGTGGTGTCAGAGGACTCCATAGAGCCAGCAGCACGTTGGCTGTTGGTTTGCATTTGCTCAGTAGTATTCCAGCAGCTCGCTGTCTTTACCTTGGCAGGTGGAGGTTTTTTTTTTTTTTTTTTTTCTTTAAGGGAAGCTCTTGTTTAGACAACGTGTGCATAGAGGCTTTCAATAGACTCACAAATGTGAAACTCTCCAAAGAAGAAAGAACATGTGCATTTACATGAAAATATAATTGATAGATTTCATCTCCTCTTTTCCCTGCATATTCAGGTAATTCTCTTTCTGGGCGTATTTCACTCGCAACAGCATTTTTTTAAAACTTAATTCAGAGGAATCAGTTTGTTAGGTCTTTTCTTTCCCTCTGGATTTTTCTTTAAGCCTCGAAGGCAGAGGCATCGGCCTGCATATAACATAGCAAGTATGGGATACAGTAAGTAATAATTGGATATTTATCATAATGTTGCTTTCCCAGAACACTATTCATTAACTGCCCCATATTTAATTATGCCAAAATTAGCACAAGGGAGTCTTTGGCTAGTGTATTTGCACATGCTATCAATTATGTTCTAATAAATTAATTTGCTTTTCAGGATTCACCAGAGGCACCAGTTGGGCCTCTGCGCTCCTGCTTGACTGTTCTGACTTTGAACGGGTTTATTCAGCTGCTGTCTGCTAAGCCCTACAGAAAAGCACAATGGCTGCTGATCGGCCTTTTATGGTTTATTGGAAACTGGTGGTCCGCACTGCGGCTCTGGTCAGTGATTAACCCGCAAGAAAACAAACTACACAGGGCTAAGTTGATGTTGGAGGAGGAATGAGCTCACTTCATTAAGGCTTGAAGAGGAAACCTTTTCTTCTTCGGTGCTTGTTCAAAACTTTTCAGGTCTCTATTTAATCACGTAATTCTCTCTAAGTACCAAGAGAAGCCCGCTGCACAGCAGGCGGTCTTTTGCCACATGACAACTTAGAAAGATAAATTATATATAAATATCTTCATGGTTTTGTGTGAGGAGGAAACCAATTTTAGTATTACTCTGTGAAACAAATTTACTCGTTTCTTTATTAAAAGAAATGGTACATGCCATGCCATTTCATGTGCACACAACAATGAGCTTCATATTTCTTTGGGGGTTCTCTTTCTTTGATACGGTTATTGAAGATTCAGGTGAGAGCTGCCTCCCTCCCTCCCTCCTTCCCCATGATTCTAAACAGGGATTTGAAAGGGGCTGTGGAGGAAGAGACTGAGGGCAGAACCTCAAATAATACAGATTATTGCAAAATGGGAAGAAAATAAATCTCTTTCCAGCTAGAATAGCAGGCAGAACAGGATCTGCGTGGCCTGGTTCTGTTTTGGGGAAGTGTTGCCATTTCCTGGCATTATCTAATACCTCTCTTTCTCTCTCTCTCTCTCTCCCCTAACTGGCAACCTCAACTTTGTAGACTATGAATAAAAATCACAGCAGATTTAGATGATTCAGTTCCGGTTTTGGTGACTTTTGGAGAGGAGGGCTCTGCATGGTCTTAAATCAGACGTCCATAAAGACGTGTAATAGGTGAATGTCAAGGGATTTCAATGGTGCCTTCCGGTTCTGAATTTAAGGAGGTAGCTTACGCTTGTTTTGATGAAGCAAATTGAGGGGGGGGGAGGTCCCTGTAGTGACTTGGGGGACATTTTACCCTCTTCACTCACCTTCTCACTGGCACATTTTTCCTATTAGATCTAGAGAAAGGTACTCGATTGTCCCTCCTCCCACCCCGACACACATGCTCACATGCACAAGCACTCTGAAGACATCATTATGGGAAGAGGCCTAATTAAAAACTACAAAACAAATTTGTAGATTGCATATCAAGGAGAAGGTTTCATAAAATCTCCATTATTTTTAGGTACGTGTAGGTCTTTAGAAAACTCACAATCACTGAAGAGTAAATCAAGGGAGGGGAAGGGTTCTGTTGTGCTCAAAGTCGGATCTTCTGAGCTGTGTATTTCCGGCCGCTCTGCTGGCTGCTCCTAAACCATGTCTTATTCATAATCCTTCCTTCATCAGTGATTTGTGCCCCAATTACACTTAGTTTGCCAGCAGGACTGAAGTTCCGATTTTCTGATGTCTTCTGGCCTCCAAAAACATTATCTGGATCTCTTCCTTTTCTCTTGCATGCCTCCCTCACTCCCTTTTGTTGCTGTGAGACGGATTTTACAAACCTCTGACTTTTTGGCAGAACCAAACTTCTGGTTTGGGTACCATCTAAATAATCTTTCTTTACTATTCCCACTCCCATCCCCTTTTACAGTGATTCCACTCTGTCATTATCTTTCTCCCACCCTTTCAGTAGCATGCGAACATGCTAAGTCATTTCAATTGTGTCTGACTCTATGAGACCCCATGGACTGTAGCCCACCAGGTTCTTCTATCCACGGAATTTTCCAGGCAAGAATACTGGAGTGGGTTGCCATGCCCTCCTCCAGGGATCAACCCAGGGATCGATCCCGTGTCTCTTACATCTCCTGCATTGGCAAACAGGTTCTTTACCACTAGCCCCACCTGTAGCAACAAATGAGATTAACACTGTATACCTTCTGATTTGTTGGGATCTTCTTGTTTAACTGTTAGATTCTCTCATGCAGATGTTACATTAGTGCTTCGTCCTAATTAGCACATCCTAATATGCATCACGAATCACTGAGTGGCAGGGTGGGAGGGAATCTTGTTAAAACACAGATTCTGACTTACTACATCTGGGATGGGGGCCAGAGATGCTAGTGGTTCCTAGACCATATTTTGAGTAAGTAGGAAGGCTCTAGACTTGATCTTCCCAGCCACACTTTGAAAAGCAATGTGTTTTGTGGCAATGTTGGGTTGTTAGAGAATCAAACACTTTAATCAAGACACAAAAATTTGAACAAACTTCTTGAAGACAATTAAAAGCTACCCTAGCATGAGGGTATATGTCAAAGTCCCAGGATGAACTAGACTTTTTACCATTCAGTAGGAAAACTTGCCAATGAATGCTTTTCTATATTAAAAAAAAAATAAACTTGGCAATAACTACAGGCAAGGAAAAGTGTGTGCCAAAGTTCACAGTTGGTGGTGGTATGTGGGGGGAGGAGTTCAATAAATGACCTATCATATGATTTCAAAATCTTAAGGAAATTCACTACTAAATCACATCTTGGTAGTGTCATTGTGAAGAAAATGCCCCTAGTTGGGTGAATATTTTAATGCTATATTGATATTTCAAGAAGTCTTTTAATATTGATACAGTATTTATTCTAATTTACTTTAGCTTCTAAAATTTTCTGAGTAATGAGGTTTGTTAAAGCAGATGCTGACCAGCTATCTATCTTAATCTAGACTGCTATTTTCCCTCTGTAATTGCTAAAATATTTAGGAAAAAGTTTTCTACAACCTCTTTAAGCAATTTTAAGCAACTTACCCTTACTGTAGGATGCTCTTCTTTAAGTCTAGTCCTAGTAGCCTGTGCTGCAATTTATACTATGATTATTTTGTTTACTTGCTATCATGCAGAGATAGTGCTAGGTACCATGGGAGAGATAAAGAATTGTAAGACATGGAGTACAACAGAGTACAAACAGCTCTATAAAAGAATGAGGCACAGTCTATGAACTGATATGGTATAATTGTATTATTTCCAGGATGTATTATGTATTATTAAGTGAAAAAGGAAAAGTGATAAATATGGCATCCTCCTTTTTGTGTGATAAGTGAGAATATACATATTATGTGTTTATTTTTTCCTTACAAAAATAGAGAAAGGATACAACAGAATCTATGGGGGTTAACTGGGGTACAGAGGAATAGAAGAAAACCTTTTCTAATGGTAACTTTTTAGAGACTTTTGACTTTTTAAAATGTAAATGTTTTACATATTAAAAAAGAAAATTCAATAAAAAAGAGATGAAATATCAAACCTTAAAACTTAATGCAAATAGAAACAAATGAACCTAACTAAATATCACATTTACAACAAAGCAACCCTCTCCAGTACTCTTGCCTGGAAAATCCCATGGACAGAGTAGCCTGGTAGGCTGCAGTCCATGGGGTCACTAAGAGTCGGACACGACTGAGTGACTTCACTTTCACTTTTCACTTTCATGCATTGGAGAAGGAAATGGCAACCCACTCCAGTGTTCTTGCCTGGAGAATCCCAGGGATGGCAGAGCCTGGTGGGCTGACGTCTCTGGGGTCGCACAGAGTCGGACACGACTGAAGCGACTTAGCAGCAGCAGCAGCAGCATAGAGAGAAAATTCAAGTTTCTTTTAAAAATTTTAACACAGTTCTCTGACTATGACATCATTAGAATATGTTCTAAGAACAAAATTAGCAGTATATTAATTATAAAATTTACCAAGTCAATTTTTTATTAATTGTACATTATAGTTGCATATATAAGATAAAGCAAGTAAGTAAATGTTTTAATGTTATCAGGAACCAAGATTTTCACAGTACCAGAAAAGAGGTGTGAATATAAACTAATCTTTATAAAGTAAGGGAAACCTCTTACTTTAAATTTAAAGTGTTAAATTTAAGTTTGAAACATAAGTATGTATTCATTTTATGTGTGTATATGTTTTTCGTAGCTCTATTAACTCAAAGGGCTTAGGAGTAATGACAGCCTAGTGGCAATGAGTATACCTAGAGCTCAAATATTGGTTTCTAAATACCATTCCCTACTAAAAAGAACCAAGGCCCCTTGAGAAATGCCTGATTACAGGGCTGAGGTGGAAAAAGTACAAGTGAGCCTGGAACACTTTCAGTGCTAGAAAAAGTATTCAAACACTAATGTGGTCAAGTCACAGGAACACAGGGACTGGTTTGAAGTGCTCTCACTGAACAAATTTGAGACAAGTAAACATCATAAATAATGATCTTGTTAATGGCTTATAATGCATGGAATGAAAACAATCCATGAGTCTGAAGTGATAGGGTAAGGGATCGGGGAGTGGGAGGTGAGGTGGAAGGAAAGCTCTTCTTTTCATAGTAATTTTTGTTTTCAAATGTGGAAATAATGATAGAATTAGAAATAACATTTTCCAACCTCCAATGTAATAATCAATCAGACAAGGATCATCAATGACGGCTAAAATCATTGAATAAAAATTAGTTTGGGCAACAGGATATTCACATGGTGTCAAGGTATGTCAATCATCCCACAGGTTAGTGACCAACTGCAAAGGGAACAATGTGAGTTTACCATGATGAGACATGACAGTCACTGCTTTAAGTGATCAGTCTTAGGATCACCAATCTGACATTATGCGCTTCCTGATGTGCGAAAATAACATGGACATGGCAGCATATATGAACTAGCCTGAATCTAATCATAAGAATGTAATCAGAGACATCCTGGATACGGGCTGGTCTACAAGACAACTAGCCTGAACACCTGGGGGAAAGTTTTGTCAAGAGAAACAAAAGGGGAAGGAATTGTTCTTGGTTAAGAGTCTGAAGAGACACTTCATTAAAAGCAATGTACAAAGCTTCATTGGCACCTAGATTGGGGAAAAACAAACAGAGGAGGCATTTTGGGGACAATTGGGGAAGTTTGAGAATATACTGTTTATTAAATGATTTTAGAGAATGATTATTACATTTCTCGGGTATGATAATGTTACTGTGATTATCTAGGTGATTGTCCTTGTTCTAGGGAGATATATACTGAAGTTTTTAGGAGCAAAATCCCATAAATAAAATAAAATAAAATCCCATAAATAAAATAAAATAAAATCCCATAAAATAAATGTTACACATTTTTACCATTAAAAAAGTCTCATTATGTTGGCAAGTTGTTTTCAAGTATATTAGTATATGATATATGTGTATCATGATGTGTGACCTACCTATATGTACATATATGTATATATAAGAGAGAAAAAGCAAATGTAGCAAGATGTAAAACATTGGTAAGTCCAAGTGAAGTATATACAGGAATTGAGTGTACTAATTTTTCAACTTTTGGAATATTTGAAATTTTTCAAATGAAAATGTATAGGTGTTTGGAGAGGAGGACATTGTGTCATCCACAGAGTTGCTGGAAAGGTAGGAGAACTAGATTCAGGAAATAGGCGGAAACAAGAATGGCTCTAACAGCCAGAGCCCATCCCCCATCTTGCTCCGAATCCTGGACAGCGAGGATGCTGCAATACCTGCTATGGAGCCATGAACTCCAGCATTTTGGTCCTCCACACCCAACAGGGCTGTGGTCTCCAGTACGATTTCTCCCTCTGTGCTTCTGTGTGTCACTGGGACTCACACCTGTGATCAGCCGAGTCAGATCATGTGCCCTTATTCTAGCTGCAGGAACTGTCGGGAGGGGCTTTTTTAGCCTCTATGGTGAGAGAGGAACGCTGCCTCACTCAGACTCATTTGACGAGAGGTCCCCTGAATATAAGATTCACCCCCACATGAAAAGGGGGTTCAGAGGCTATTAATATCTTTTGATGGCAGCCCTTAATCTAAGCTATAAATTATAAATGGCTAGACAATGTAGATCATTATGGAGTCACTTGTCTCCATGTTCTTTTCTAGTTGGAACCCTTTGCTGGGCTTTCTGAACCTACCCATTACATTAATACAAACTCAGGTAGACCACAGCTGGACCTTGGAAATTAGAGACAAGTTGAAACGGAATGAACAGAGATGTGAGTCCCTTGTGAAATTAACCAGGATCCACACATCATTAGTGTAAAGTTATTTGGAGTAAATCATGCAGCCCAAAGTATGATTTGCCTGAGATTAAGGTGTATCTGTAGTTTTCATCAGGAAGCAAACAACATTAAATCAACTAAAGGCTTAGAAGTTGGAGCATATTATAAAAGTTGGATGCTATATGTTCAAATAGCTAAAAGAGAGCACCAACATGGAAAAAAAGAAGTATGTGACTTCAGTACAACCCCAGGGGAGAGAGCCCTGTCAGGCAAATGTGAGTACTTCTATTTCTTTGATAAGTCTCTCCCCACAGTGATAAGGGTGACTCACCAGGCTACCATAGCTTGATGACATTATTCCTCAATTCAATTTATTGTAATCATCATCAACAACAGCCAGTTATTGAGCGCTTTCTTGTGTGCTCATTATTGCAAATACGAAGATGAATATGGCCCCCGAGGACCTTATAATCCACTTGGAGAGAGAGAGAAGATATACATGAAAGATAAATAACAATAAAAGGTAGCACATAAAGACCAAATGAGGAGTACAGGCAAGAGCTGAAGAAGGTCAGATGAGGGACAACATACTGAGGGGTGGGATCGTAAACCGGGCTTCCTTGAGGAAATGACTAGTTAGAGGAAGAGTTAATTTGCGTAAAAACAGGGAGATGGTTCAAAACTGGCATTCCAGGTAAGCCTGAGAACTTGGGCCAAGGTGTTTGAAGACTTCATTTCGAATGTGTGCTCAGGGGGAGGAAGGCAGGGAGGGAGGAAACCAGTTTTTCTGTGACAAAAATATACAGAGGTTGTAGATTGCATGGCTTGGTGAGCTGAGTAAGTTTGGGGTCTTGAAAAGTCTTGATGTAGGACAAGGATTTGAATAGATGAACTCCTCAGTTAGCTGAACTCTATTTTGTTTGGATCCTTCCTTTACTTGCTTATTTCTCTCCTTTCATTATTTTACTTCTCATTCCTCCCCTACAAGTTACTCGTTAAACCCTTGTTCCACGAAACAGTGCTTCCTACTATTGGAACAGTCCTTTTCAAAGGTTTCCACTTATTTCTTTGCCATCAAGTCAAACAACCCCCTTTAGATATTCATTCTCCTTGACCGCTCTGCAGTGTTTGCTACTACTTTGATAATGTTACTTTCTTGCTCAAAACCTTCATCAGTTGATTGTGGCTTTCAGAACAAAGTTGAGTCTCTTAGATAATGATCTAACACCCTTGCTCTGAAGGCTGGCCTCAACTCTCTTTCTAGTTTTATATTTGTTGTTGTTTAGTTGCTCAGTCGTGTCTGACTCTTTTGCGACCCCATGGACTGTAGCCCACCAGGCTCCTCTGCCATAAGGTTTCCCAGGCAAGAATACTGGAGTGGGTTGCCATTTCCTTCTCCAGGGGATCTTCCTGACCCAGGAATCGAACCTGCATCTCCTGCATTGTCAGGCGAATTCTTTACTGCTGAGCCACCAGGGGAACACTTTATAATAATAGCTACCATTTATTGAATGCTTTCCTTGTGCTAGCCACTGTTAAGAAGCTTTTTTCATATGTGATCTCGTTTAATGCAAAACTCCATGAGGCAGGTCCAGTTAACCTGCATAAATAACACTGCTGGGCATATACACTGAGGAAACCAGAATTGAAAGAGACACGTGTACCCCAATGTTCATCACAGCACTATTTACAATAGCCAGGACATGGAAGCAACCTAGATGTCCATCAGCAGATGAATGGATAAGAAAGCTGTGGTATATATACACAATAGAATATTACTCAGCTACTAAAAATAATACATTTGAATCAGTTCTAATGAGGTGGATGAAACTGGAGTCTATTATACAGAGTGAAGTAAGTCAGAAAGAAAAACACCAATACAGTATATTAATGCATATATATGGAATATAGAAAGATGGTAATGATGACCCTATATGCGAGATAGCAAAAGAGACACAGATACAAAGAACAGACTTTTGGACTCTGTGGGAGAAGACGAGGGTGGGATGATTTGAGAGAATAGCATTGAAAACATGTATATTACCATATGTGAAACAGATCACCACTCCAGGTTCAGTGCATGAGACAGGGTGCTCAGGGCTGGTGCACTGGGATGACCCTGAGGGATGGGGTGGGGAC
>SJYT01068738.1:74534-87450 GCA_006410635.1 Cephalophus harveyi
GCAGGAGGAGAAGGGGATGACAGAGGATGAGATGGCTGGATGGCATCACCGATTCAATGGACATGAGTCTGAGTGAACTCCGGGAGTTAATGATGCACAGGGAGGCCTGGCGTGCTGCGATTCATGGGGTCACAAAGAGTTGGACACGACTGATCGACTGAACTGAACTGGATATAATATCAATATTCAAAACATGATTGTGCTCTTAGACACCAAGAATGGAGAATTAGAACACAGAATTTTTGTTAATGACTTACTAAAGCAATAAAAACAAATTGTTAATGGTTAAAGCAACCTCATGCCTCAGATCTTTGGCTCATTCATATCTCTCCTCTGTTTACAGTTCTATTACTTTGACTTTCCTAGATCAACATCCAATTCATCCTTCAATATCTAGTTCAGGTAGAGATTTCTTAATATCTTTAAGTACCTCAGTTACAAATGAGTTTTTTTCTCAAAAGTATTGTACCTCTACTTTGTACCACTATTAAGATACTGACCTTGAACTATCAGTAAACTGATTTACATAATTTGTCGTCTTTCACTAAATCATAGTGACAAGGCAAAATAGGGATCGTGTATTCTTTATATATCTCACAAAACATAGCATAAAGTTTTATGCATAGTAGATCCTTAATAATGCTTATTGAATAAATGAACAGCTTCATAAACAATTGACAACTTATAAATCCATCTCTGTTGAATTCACAAATCCATTGTTTGATGTTTCTAGAGTTTCTGGACCAGTCAGGTTAACACCCAGCCCTTGTGATGCCCGCCAGTCTTGAGGCCCAATCTGCTGCCAGCTTTTTAAAAAAATTTCTTTCAGTAGGTGCAGTGGGCATTTAGGTAAATTCTTGTTGACTATTAAAATTCATTGCCAGTAGAACCATTGGTATAAGGAAAATTCCATTGCATTGGATGGAATAAAAACAAAAGAAATCAATGACACCATCAAATCTGCTGTTCACTAGCTACTTTACTTGAGGCAACTATTTCCTCCCTGCCTCAGGCCTGATTGTACTATAGCCTATTTTGTGAACCATTCACTATTCTAGTCACAGATTGTTGGACCGGGCACCATCATAATTACCTGCAAGGCAGCCAGCTGTGTTGGCCCCAGGGCGCTCTGCTGCTTCTGAAGTGGCTTGAACTCTGTCCAGTACAGGTGTTCCACACCCACCGTCACCAACTCAACACAATCTAAGGCTGTCTCTGTGAAGAATAATGCTGAGAAGCGGAGTTCCAAGCAATATTTAGTGATCATCTTAGTTGCTTATTAAACTGAAAGCACCTTTCAAAGCTAAGTGAATTGAGGCATGGAGTTTGTATGTAGCTGGTAGGGCCCTTTCCGATTGTCTTGTATTTTTGTGCCCTCTTAAACATACATGGCTGTCATTATTCAGTGATTAGCTCTTCCTTGCGGAGAAGGCAATGGCACCCCACTCCAGTACTCTTGCCTAGAAAATCCCATGGATGGAGGAGCCTGGTAGGCTGCAGTCCATGGGGTCGCTAGAAGTCGGATGCGACTGAGCGACTTCACTTTCACTTTTCGCTTTCACACAATGGAGAAGGAAATGGCAACCCACTCCAGTGTTCTTGCCTGGAGAATCCCAGGGACAGGGGAGCCTGTTGGGCTCCTGTCTATGGGGTCGCACAGAGTCGGACACGACTGAAGCGACTTAGCAGCAGCAGCAGCAGAGGCAACCCACTCCAGTGTTCTTGCCTGGAGAATCCCAGGGACAGGGGAGCCTGTTGGGCTCCTGTCTATGGGGTCGCACAGAGTCGGACACGACTGAACCGACTTAGCAGCAGCAGCAGCAGCAGCTCTTCCTTGTGACTCTGAAAAATGTGAGCAGCTGAATCTGGGCAAATGTTCAGCCCTCTTGCATTCTTTCCCCTTTAAATATCATTTACCTCCCCACCCTCCTCCCCACCTCCATCTTGCTTATAATTTTGCCCTTGGCTCATTCTCTATCTATTTCCACTGAACTATATTATCTATCAAAGCAGAACAGCCAGAGGTAGGGCAGATTTCTGTTGGGTTGGTTTTCAGTGATATCATGAAAATCTTGGGATCTTTCCATCTCTATGTTCTACCACTCTCAGTTCAAGCTTTGCCCTTAGACTTGTAGCAAGATAGCCGCAACAGTTACAAATATCACATCTAGGAGATGTAGAGAGGTCATGTTCTTATATGCCTCTCTTTTAGCAATGAGCAAACTTTGCCCAGAAGCTGTATAGCAAACAGTCCTCTCTTCAAATGTAGTTGACCAGAATCAGGTTGTGTGACCATTCCTAACCCAGTCATCACCAAGAGAGTGGGATCTCCTTAGACTAATGGCTGTCACACTTAAGCCTGCCTCGGAGTCACTTGGAGGACTTATTTGAAAATACAAAGTGCTTTCAAATCACTTTTGATCAAATCACTCTGACCAAAATCAGTTTTTGATTCAGGAGGTCTGGGTTGGGACTAAGAATTTGTAATTCTAACATGTTATTAGGTGATACTGATATTGCTGCTCTGGGGACCACACTTTGAGAACCAATTGGCTACATGAAGGAGGGAGGGACTCCTGATCAAAACTGGGGTTCTGGTAGGAAAGAAAAGAAAGAGCCGATACTGGAGAGTCAACCCAGAATGTCCACTAAAAATCAAAACTTAAAGCTTAATTCTACTTTCCTTGATTCATAAGGGAGCAACAAGACATTGTGCCGATCTATAGACAGAGATGGCAGGAACATCACCATTCTTCTAAGTTCTCTAGTGTTCAAGGGTTATTCATCCTCCCCTTTAAAACCAGGCCACTGTCATTTGACTGTGCACCTTCCACAATTCCAAGTGGTCTGTTCTTTTATTGGGTTCTCTTCCCCATATATTTTTTATCTGAAGTATAGTTAATTTACAATGTTGTGTTAGTTTCAAGTGTACAGCAAAAGGATTCAGTTATACATATTTATATTCTTTTTCAGACTCTTTCCCATTATATGCTATCTTAAGATTTTGAATACAGTT
Organism: Cephalophus harveyi; assembly: GCA_006410635.1. Classification (NCBI taxonomy): domain Eukaryota; kingdom Metazoa; phylum Chordata; class Mammalia; order Artiodactyla; family Bovidae; genus Cephalophus; species Cephalophus harveyi. The sequence goes on from SJYT01068738.1 coordinate 77,551, forward strand.
CCTTGTGGTTTACAGTAGGTACTTGTTTCAGTCAGTTCAGTTCAGTCACTCAGTCGTGTCTGACTCTTTGCGACCCCATGAAACACAGCATGCCAGGCCTCCCTGTCCATCACCAACTCCCGGAGTCCACCCAAACCCATGTCCATTGAGTCCGTGATGCCATCCAACCATCTCATCCTCTGTCATCCCCTTCTCCACCTGCCCTCAATCTTTCCCAGCATCAGGGTCTTTTCAAATGAGTCAGTTCTTCGCATCAGGTGGCCAAAGTATTGGAGTTTCAGCTTCAATATCATTCCTTCCAATGAACACCCAGGACTGATCTCCTTTAGGATGGACTGTTTGGACCTCCTTGCAGTCCAAGGGACTCTCAAGAGTCTTCTCCAACACCACAGTTCAAAAACATCAATTCTTCAGCTCTCAGCTTTCTTTATAGTCCAACTCTCACATCCATACATGACCACTGGAAAAACCATAGCCCTGACTAGACAGACCTAAACCCAAGTAAGGCACTGAAAGAGGGGATAAGAGGGCAGACAGACTGAAACTACAATCACAGACAACTAGCCAATCTGATCACATGGACCACAGCCTTGTCTAACTCAGTGAAACTAAGCCATGCCGTGTGGGGCCACCCAAGACGGCCGGATCATGGTGGAGAGGTCTGACAGAATGTGTTCCACTGGAGAAGGGAATGGCAAGCCACTTCAGTATTCTTGCCTTGAGAACCCCATGAATAGTATGAAAAGGTACTTGTTTACTTGTTTTATATATATGCTTAGTCGCTCAGTTGTGTCTGACTCTTTGTGACCCACGGACCATAGCCCGCCAGGCTCCTCTGTCCATGGGGATTCTCCAGGCAAAAATACTGGAGTGGGTTGCCATGCCCTCCTCAGGGGATCTTCCCAACCCAAGGATCGAACCCAGGTCTCCTGCATTGCAGGCAGATTCTTTACCAGCTGAACCACAAGGGAAACCATGAACACTGGGGTGCATCTTTTCAAATTAAAGTTTTTTTCCAGATATATACCCAGGAGTGGGATTGCAGGATCATGTGGTAACTCTATTTTCAGTTTTTTAAGGAACCTCCATACTGTTCACCATAGTGACTACACCAATTTACATTCCTACCAGTGTAAGAAGGTTCTATTTTTCCTACACCCTCTCCAGCATTTATTATTTGCAGATATTTTAATGATGGCCATTCTGACTCGTGTGAGATACCTCATTGTTGTTTTGATTTGCATTTCTCTAATAATTAGTGATATTGAGCATCTTTTCACGTGCTCATTGGCCATCCATGTCTTCTTTGGAGGAATGTCTATACAGATCTTCTGCCCATTTTTGATTAGGTTGCTTGTTTTTTGATATTAAGCTGTATGATCTGTTGGTATGTTTTGGAAATTAGTCCATTGTCTGCCACAATGTTTGCAAGTATTTTTTTCTAGTTCATAGGATGTCTTTCCATTGTGTTTATGGTTTCCTTTGCTGTGCAAACTTTTAAGTTTAATTAGGTCATATTTGTTTATTTTTGTTTCTATTTCCATTCCCTATGTAGTTTTGAGAATCGTCACAGCATAGTGACAAATATATCCTGGTTGTCACTAGTCATCTTAGACTCTGATGTGTAGGCCACCTTGGCCACCCTCCCATCCTTCTGGAGCTGGATCATTATCACAAGCCCTTATTTTTATTGGTAGTTTGGAACATCAAGAAGAAATTTAACAGGATAAAAACTTAAAATTGTATTTTAGACAATGTGGCTTCCACAGTCCATTTGCCTTTTAGTCAATATAACTGCACCCACGTGGTCTACTACTAGCCTTCTTTCTTTCCTTTTAAAATTTATTTTCATTTATTTATTTGGCTGTACAAGGTGGTGGCTGTGGCATGTGAACTCTTAGATGCAGCATGTGGGATCTAGTTCACTGACCAGGGATCAAACCCAGGCGCCCTGCATTGGGACTGTGGAGTCTTAGCCACTGAACCACTAGCGAAGTCTCAAGCTTTCTTTCTTACTAGCCCCCAGCACACCACGGGCTTCCCTGGTGGCTCTAGCCATAAAGAATCTGCCTGCAGTGTAGGAGCCCTGGGTTCCATCCCTGGGTTGGGAAGATCCCTTGGAAGAGGCCATGGCAACCCACTCCAGTATTCTTGCCTGGAGAATCCCCATGGACAGAGAAGCTTGGCAGGCTACAGTCCATGGGGTTGCAAAGAGTCGGACATGACCGAGTGACTAAGCATAGCACAGCACACCACTGTGATGTGGAGCCAACCTACCTTCACTGGGAACGACCTTGACCAGATATTCTAGCAAAGGTCCCAATACTCTCCGTCTATACACCAGAGGAAAAGCTTCCCTGTCATTATCAGAATTCTTAAAGAGATGCAAGCTTATAATAAAGATAACTGATAACTTTTTACATTATTGTGCAAATCTATTTAGCCCTGCATTTCCTCAAACATCTCCATTCCAAAATTGAACTCTGGCTTTATATTTGCATTGGGAAACTAACCATCTCTATTAGCAATCTATTGCTCTATAAGGAATCATCCCCCAAATTTAGTTGCCTAAACACCATGATCTCACAGATTCTGTACATCAGGAATCCAGGAGTGGAGTAGGTGGGTCCTTCTCGTTTACAGTCTCTCAGGAAGTTGTAGTCAAGCTCTCAGCTGGGTCTCGTCTGAAATCTTGCCTAGGGAAGCATCTGCCTCTAAACTTACTCATGTGGTTGCTAGTTAGTTCCTCACGGGCTGTTTCCCTGCTGTAGGCTCTCTTGGGTGTTCTCTTGACATGCAGCTGGTATCCCCATTGTGAGTGATTTGAGAAATAGCAAGAGCAAGGGAGAAGCCAAGATGGCGGCCATTATATTTTATAACCTTATTTCAGAAATGACAGTGCTTCCATATTCTATTGATCACATGGACAAACCTTGGTCTAATGTGGGAGAGTGTGTGAACTCACAAAGGTGTGACCATCAGGACTCAAGAATCATTGGGGTCATCTTGAAAGCTTGCTACCACATGATCCAAATATTTACCCCCAATGAGAACATCCATTCATAGAAAAACAGGAGAAAAAGCTGCTTTCAGCCTTAATATGGCCGTTTTCAGGCTTCCCAGGTGGCACTAGTGGCAAAGAACGTGCTTGCCAATGCAGGAGACATAAGAGATGTGGGTTCAATCCTTGGGTTGGGAAGATCCCCTGGAGGAGGGCATGGCAACCCACTGGAGTATTCTTGCCTGGAGAATCCCATGGACAGAGGAGCCTGACAGGCTACAGTCCATGGGGTTGCAAAGAGTTGGACACGACTAAAGTGACTTAGTACACATGCACATGGCCGTTTTCTCTCTTCCGGCCATCAAGATTTTTAAAAAATTTTAATAGCGTCCAGTCTCAGAACATTTAAACATATCTTATTGTTTCTAATTCAAGTGTATTTGTTAAGAAATAGCCATGAAACTGAAATAAAGGCAAGTTTGCCTTTAACTACTTACATCATTGTTTGAATATACCTTTTTCCTGACCGTATGGAAATCTAGGTAAAGTGGAGAAAAATTAATTCTAAGTGTACTAGCAGCTAGAGATTGCTCCATATCTAATTATGGTTTAGTCATAACTACTTGCGTTTAATTTGCACTCTTTTTATTAACCACATCTCCCTGAAGCTGTAAGCACTTGTCATGCCATTTTCTGGCTGATATCTTTGCCCTGGTGTCCAGGCTCCATAGAGGGAAACGTAAAATCCTTTCTCTTCTCACTGTAATCTATCAGTCAGGACCTGCACTGACATCACTATATGCTTTTTGGAAATGAAAACCACTTTTTCTCATATGTAACAGAATTTAATCCTCATAACATCTTTATAAAATGTACTCCATTTTATAGATGAAGGAGCTGAGACTGGACAGGTTAAGTCGGTTCCCTGAGGTCATACACCTAGCACAGAAGCTGGAAGTACCAGGACATGAACCCAGGTCGTCTGACCCTCAGGGGAAATTTTTTGAACTTTAATTGAAATACAATGACCCATTTATAAAAGGACATAAATCATAAGTGTAAACCCCAATTAATTATGACATAGTGAACATGCCTGTGTAAGCAGATCCCAGATCAAAAAAGAGAACTCAGCATCCAGAAAGCCCCTTTCTGTCTCCTAGTCACCACTCCTGCAGAGGTCATCAGTACCTTGATTTCTCTTGGCTTGAAAAGTTTAGTCTTTTGGAATCACCCACTATGAATTCAGTTGTGTGGGGCTTCTTCCTTTGTGAGATTCACCATGCTGTTGATTAGAGCTGTAGTTCATTCATTTTTATGGCTGTTATATCATGTACTCCCTCCTATGATACAATGAAAAGGCTGCTTCACATCTGTAATAATCTTCCAAAAAATTCATAGCCTTAGTATCATCATGAGAAAATATCAGCAAACCCAAATTGAGGGATGCTCTACAAAATGCATGACCTGTATTCTTCAAAACTCTCAAGGTCATGGAAAACAAGGAAATACTGACAAACGGTAACAGTCTGGAGGAGACTAAAGAGATATGACAACTCAATGCCATGTGCTGTCCTGTAATGGATCTTGGAACAGAAAGAGGACATTAGTGGAAAAACTGGTGATATCCAAGTAAAATCTGTAGCTTAGTCAATAGTTAATAATACAGTACCAGTGATGTTTCTTAGTTTTGACAAATGCCTCATGGTTAATGAAAAGTGTTTATCAGAAGCTGGTTGGAGAGTATATGAGGGGAAAGAAAGATCACATGGAAACTCTCTGAATTACATTATTAAACAGTTCATTCAGTTCAGCTCAGTCACTCAGTCATGTCCAACTCTTTGCGACCCCATGGACTGCAACACGCCAGGCCTCCCTGTCCATCACCAATTCCCGGAGTTTACTCAAACTCATGTCCATTGAGTTGGTGATGCCATCCAACCATCTCATCCTCTGTCGTCCCCTTCTTCTCCTGCCTTCAGTCTTTCCCAGCATCAGGGTCTTTTCCAATGAGTCAGTTCTTCACATCAGGTGGCCAAAGTATTGGAGATTCAGCTTCAGCACCAGTCCTTCCAATGAATATTCAGGACTGATTTCCTTTGGGATGGACTAGTAGCTCCTTGTGGTCCAAGGGACTCTCAAGAGTCTTCTCCAACACCACAGTTCAAAAGCATCAATTCTTTGGTGCTCAGCTTTCTTCACAGTCCAACTCTCACATCCATACATGACCACTGGAAAAACCATAGCCTTGACTAGACAGACCTTTGTTGGCAAAGTAATGTCTCTGCTTTTTAATACACTGTCTAGGTTGGTCATAACTTTTCTTCCAAGGAGCAAGCATCTTTTAATTTCATGGCTGCAGTCACCATCTACAGTGATTTTGGAGCCCCTCAAAATAAAGTCAGTCACTGTGTCCATTGTTTCCCCATCTATTTGCCATGAAGTGATGAAACCAGATGCCTTGATCTTAGTTTTCTGAATGTTGAGCTTTAAGCCAGCTTTTTCACTCTCCTCTTTCACTTTCATCAAGAAGCTCTTAAGTTCTTCACTTTCTGTCATAAGGGTGATGTCATCTGAATATCTGAGGTTGTTGATATTTCTCCTGGCAATCTTGATTCCAGCTTGTGCTTCCTCTACCCAGCATTACTCATGATATATTCTGCATATAAATTAAATAAGCAGGGTGACAATATACAGCCTTGATGTACTCCTTTTCCTATTTGGAGCCAGTCTGTTGTTCCATGTCCAGTTCTAACTGTTAAACAAACTTTCTGTAAATCTAAAATTATTCACAAATAAAAAAATTTAAAAACATGGTGGGAATGCAAACTATTACAGCCACTATGGAGAACAGTGTGGAGATTCCTTGAAAAACTGGAAACAGAACTGCCATATGACCCAGCAATCCCACTGCTGGGCATACACACCTAAGAAACCAGAATTGAAAGAGACACATGTACCCCAATGTTCACTGCAGCACTCTTTACAATAGCCAGGACATGGAAGCAACCTAGATGCCCATCAGCAGATGAATGGATAAGAAAGCAGTGGTACATATCCACAATGAAGTATTACTCAGCCATTAAAAAGAATACATTTGAATCAGTTCTAATGAGGTGGATGAAACTGGAGCCTATTATACAGAGTGAAGTAAGCCAGAAAGAAAAACACCAATACAGTATACTAACGCATATATATGGAATTTAGAAAGATGATAATGATAACCCTGTATGCGGGACAGCAAAAGAGACAGAGATGTATAGAATAGTCGTTTGGACTCTGTGGGAGAGAGAGAGAGGGTGGGATGATTTGGGAGAATGGCATTGAAACATGTATATTATCATATGTGAAATGAATCACCAGTCCAGGTTCGATGCATGAGACAAGGTGCTCAGGGCTGGTGCACTGGGATGACCCAGAGGGAGGGGATGGGGAGGGAGGTGGGAGGGGGCTTCAGGATGAGGAACACATGTACAAAAAAAAATTTAAGAACAGACAAACGATTTGAGTAGATATGTCACCCAAGTTATACAAATGGCCAACAAATACCGGAAAAGATGCTCAAATGCATTAGCCATTGCTGGCAGGAGTGGAAAGTGGTATGGCTACTGTGCAAAACTGGCATTTCCTCAAACAGCTATACATGAATTACCCTATGACACAGCAATTCTACTGCTCAACAATATTTGTTTCAGGTCATGTGAAGTGCTATGAGTAATTTTATTTTGACGTTCCACAACCAGGATTATGGAATTTGACCCCCCAAAATTATGGATTTGACAAAGATCTGCAGAGAGATGGCAAGTAAAGTCATTGGTGTGGAGGAGTTCTCCTAGGTTTCTGGCTTTAGTAATAGAGTGGATGAGAGTTCTCCTTATTAAGATTGTGAAGACTGGAGAAAGAAGAGGCTTTGGGAGAGAATGCAATTCAGGAATTTTGGGGGGAGGTTGTTAAGCTGGAGAGAGCTGCAAAAGAATGTTAAATACAAAGTTAGACATATGAGACTGGAGAGACCTGGTTGCAAATATCATCTTTGGGGTAAAGTTGTATCAGTCTTCATTAAGCCCACACTATCCAGAAACATGTTCTATTTGCTACGACTGCTTTAGGGAGGTGATGTTTCTGGCGCCATGAGGTTCGGTTTAATGGTTCTCTTTCTCTGCTGTATAGTGACTATTCAGATGGTGTTGTCTGCAACTTGAAGCACAATGTCATGGTCACGACATCTGAGATGACTCCTTCTGAAGGCATTTTCAACCTGCTAATAATGGTGATTCTCCATCTCTATGCTCAGTCTGAGGGAAGAATTTTGCTGACTGCAGTTTGAAGCTGCCATCAGTTTTAAGGTGAGTGTAGATAACATGGCATAGCCCACTTGGGGGTGGGGCTTAGCTTGAGGGTTGACTTCCTACTCCTGGATATTGTAGGTGGACCTCACAGCCACTGTGGGCAGTGTCCCCTTTTAGGCAAATCCATCACCAGCACAGTCCCTCCCACAGGACAAAACAGAGACCCTTAAAGAAGAGTGGCTCTTCAGTTCTGAGACTCTCTTTATAGAATAGAATGGCTCCTGGTGTTGTCATAACCAGTGTGAATTGTCTTGCACAGGGGAGGCTGGGAAAGATGGTCTTTTATCATTCCTGAAACAGAGATCTGGTAGGGGAGTTGAACCAAAGTGGAGAAAGCAACTAGCTTAGAAGCAGTATGAAACTAACCACTACATGTTATTGTAAACTGAAAGAAAATTTCTATAAAGAATATCATTGATAACATTTGAATAAGGGCTGTCTACCTACTAGATAATAATGTCGTATCAATGCTCAACTTCCTGCATGTGTGTGAAGTAGCTTCAGTTGTGTCTGACTCTTTGTGACACGTGGACCATACCTGCCAGGCTCCTCTGTCCATGGGATTCTGCAGGCAAGAATACTGGAGTGGGTTGCCATGCCCTCCTCCAGGGGATCTTCCTGACCCAGAGATTGAATTCATGTCTCTGTGTCTCCTGCATTGGCATGCATAGAACGAGAGATTGAGAGAGAGGTTCTGGATGCCAAGTGTGCCAAAATGTTAACCATTACTCAATCTACATGAAAGGTAAAAGTTCACTATACTATACTAGGATGTTTTCTGTAACCTTGAAAGTTTTTTCAAAATAAAATGTTGGAGGTTGAAATAAAGCAAAGCAAGAAGTTGGCTTAGGAAGCCAGGAAACCTGGGTTCAGGAAAGAGAGTCTGATAAAAACATCAAGGGGTCTAGGGTAACTGCTCAGAGTAGGTGTTCTCTGATTTTTGTTCTTGATATGTCTGCAAGTGAGTTCAGTGTGAGCGAGCAAACCCAAGGTGTCTCAGAACTGAATCACTTGTGAGGGTGCAGTTTGGCTGACTATTTCCCAGTCTACTAGTGAGCATTGAACCTGATGTACTTTTCTAAATTTTTTTTCAGAAACATAGTATCAGGAAGGCTAACTGTCCAGAACTTGTTTATCTATGTGTGTGTGTGTGTGTGTGTGTGATGTGTGCATCTCTGTTTTCATTTTTCTCAGCTTTATTGATAAAAATCAATCAACAAAATATATAAAAATCACACATATATGAGATGTACAACATAGTGTGTTGATATGCATGTGTATTGCAAAACGAGTTCCACAACCAGTCTACTTAACTTGTCTATCATTTCACCTTGTTTTGAGGGGGTGGTGCAATAAAAACACTTAAGATCTCCTTTTTTTTGGTAAATTTCAAGTATACAATGCAGTATTCACTGTGTGTGTGTGCTTAGTCATGTCTGACTCTGCAACCACATGAACTGTACCTCACCAGACTCCTCTGTCCATGGAATTTTCCAGGAAAGAATACTGGAGCAGGTTGCCATTCCCTACTTTAGAAGATCTTCCCAACCCAGAGATCGAAACCACTCTCCTGTGTCTCCTGCATTGATAGGCGGATTCTTTACCACTGAGCCACTTGGGAAGCTCATTATTGGCTATGCCTTTGTTGAAATGTAATTCCATTTCTCTTTGTTAATATGTGTAATACACACACATGAAACTCAAAGCACAAACTCTTCCTGGGTATACAAACTTTTGAATTATTTTCCTAGAGGTGACCATTGAAGCCTAGAGAGTATATAAAGCACAAAGATCAGGGAACCTGCAGTAGAACCCCAGAGGGTCCAATAGTCATGGAGTAGCCAATAAAGGAGACCAAAAAGGAATCCCGAATAGGTATGGAGAGAGTTGACAACTTTCCAAAGAAGAAAATGCTTCAAGGAGAAGGGAGCGGCCTATAGTCTAGAATTGCCTTGACCAATATGCTTAGCCACTAGCCATAACTGGATCTTTAAACAAAATTTAAAATTTAGTCCTTAGTCACAATAGCCACATTTCAAGTGCTCAGGAGTCATGTAGGCTTAGTGGTTACTGTATCGGACATTAGGAATACATGACAGTTTGATCACTGGAAAAACTTCTTTTGGATGGCACTGGGCTTATTTAACTTATACACAGAGTACATCATGAGATACACTGGGCTGGAAGAAGCACAAGCTGGAATCAAGATTGCTGGGAGAAATATCAATAACCTCAGATATGCAGATGACACCACCTTATGGCAGAAAGTGAAGAGGAACTAAAGAACCTCTTGATGAAAGTGAAAGAGGAGAGTGAAAAAGTTGGCTTAAAGCTCAACATTCAGAAAACGAAGATCATGGCATCTGGTCCCATCACTTCATGGGAAATAGATGGGAAGACAGTGGAAACAGTGTCAGACTTTATTTTTGGGGGCTCCCAAATCACTGCAGATGGTGATTACAGCCATGATATTAAAAGACGCTTACTCCTTGGAAGGAAAGTTATGACCAACCTAAATAGCATATTAAAAAGCAGAGACATTACTTTGCCGAC
>SJYT01068740.1:0-21144 GCA_006410635.1 Cephalophus harveyi
AGAATTGGGCTGCTGTGTATAAAGTGACTGTCATGAAATAGTCATGCTAACAGAGCCCCATGCCCATGGAGACTCCTTAGATGATGAGGTGTCATGAGGATAAAGAAAGAAGTCAAGAAGTCTAAGGCGCAAGACATGGGAATAAGTGAGAACAACTCAAAAGTGGGTCCTCTAGCATGAAAATGACAATAAAGTTGTATAGCTAAGTCCTTCCTGAATTCTTGCCCACACAATGTGAGCAAAATGAAATTGTTCTTTTGGAATAACTAGTTAAGCACCAGTAGATAACTAAGACAGGGGAAAGTGAAGAATGAGAGAAATTTCCAGTCTGTTTGTCTAGAAGCCAAGCAAGTCTAGCTTCCAAAATTAGAATGTAAAGGGGAAACTTGCAGAAAATTCTACAAGAAGCTGTCAACTCTTTGGGTCACATTAAATATATGATAACAAGTCTGGAATCACATCTGGTTACCAGGGTTACCAGTTAGCAAAAAGAAAAAAAAAAAAAATTTTTTCTTCATTGTGTATCCTAAACTAACTTACTTGAATATCTACTTCAATCTGTTTGTGAAAGATCAATTTTCTCTTGAGTCAATTAATATTTTGAATCTTCATTTTGTTGGTGAAAATCTATTCTTGGTGATGGATTTTCTTTGCCTTGGAGATTATCTTGAGCCAAAGATTTTGGAATTTGTCTTCCTTCTCTTTGGGCTCTGCTTGACTTCCTATTCGGCCTCCAGCTATATGGTGGCATACGTGATATGGAAAATCAAGTCAGTCCATTGTTGGGAGAGTTTTCCTTTGTCTTTCCATTTCCTTAAGCCCAAAGTATCCAATAAAATTATATGTGCAGCCAACAGAAACCTGATTTTCTTTCAATGTCCTCACAGGGGTAGCAGAGCACTTTCTAGAGCTCAACTTCAGGCTCTTGTCCACATTTCTGTCTTTCATGGAAGTTTGCAAGATACACTTAACTATAGGACCTTCGTTCTCAACCACGGCTGTTTTTGATCTTAGAGCACGATGACAAGCCTATAGATTCATCTCACCTCCATTTCAGTGCATCTTGCTGAAGATGTCAAATGTGTCCTTCTTTAAATGCTCAAATGTTTTCACTTGTTCTGATGCATTGTTTCTTAGGCTTCAGTTTAGAATTGCAATGATTTTACTTCAAACTCTTTACATCTTCACTAACTATCAAGCAAAGGGGAGATGCATCTATATTAGCATTTACCAATAAGCAGATTGTGTGGTTTGCACTGACACTACTTTCGATTTGAATGTGAATCTGCATTCATATTTCCCAGTGTCTACTAGACTTTTGTTTAATATGAATCCCTTTGGCTGAAATGGTATCTAATACAAGTATTTGTAAAACTATAGTCTTCAGACTGCAGTGTTGCTAACACTTTTTTCTATCCCGCTCCCACCAACAAGCCTTTACTTTTCAGCTTCTATTCTGTCATTCACCCTTTCCCTCCCAATATTTGATCCTTATGTCTGGTTCAGCCAGTTATCAGAACATGCTTTCTCCATGTATGAAGAAAGGTAGTACTGTGAAGAGCAGAAGAAATACTCTGATTCACTCAGAACTAGCAGCCACAAAGACATGGGCTATTATCTGACTTTCTAATCCAAAAGAGAGATTGAGGGGAGGGGGTGGAGATTAGAATGGGTGTCTTTTACATTCACTCCCATTCCTCTTAACTAATTCAGTAGCAAAATCCTGGCAATGGGTTAATTTACAACCCTAGTTTGTGGCATTGCTTGCAAGTAAGGCAAGTTCTTCATGGATACATTTTTTTTTAAAAAGGTGGGATAGAATATACTGATCATACTAGCCATTTCATTTTATTATTATTTATTTGCTGCTTATTTGAAAATGAAAGAGCTCACAGATCTAAAGCAACGATGGACAAGGGCTGATGCTCAGTGATTCACTGTGTGAACAAGATATTCTACAGAGGGCATGAATATAGAGTTCTATGGGGACAGTAAACCAATTGCTTTGATGAGGAGAGAGGCCTCACTGAACACTGCTATATGCATTCTTGTTTCTTCTGCTTCTCTGAGAATCTTTGATTCTTTTACTTCCCTAATTGAATTTCTATTTACTTGAACTGGTTCTTCTGACATCTTGTTACACATCCTCCTCTGTGGGTACTAAAAACAATTTACAGCTGTGCTGCAAGAATCTCAGTTTTGTGTGTTTTTTACGCTTTGGTCTTTCATAGATGTTTGCTGTAACTGCTCATCTTTCTCATTAATTTAACCAATGTATTCTATGTTACCTTCATGAAAGCCTGAAATGAACTGATGTCTGTAAGGTGCCCAGTGTAGCTCAGTAAGTGCACCTTTTGAGCTTATTTGTTTCTTTCCTTCCCTCTGACCTTCCAATTAAACTTGAAATTTTTGTATTCTGCCCCAGAATTCAACTGCCTCCCTTAATACATTTTGTAAAATTGTATCTCCATTCCTGACATAAGTGCAAAGCAAGCAATTCGCCCTGTTTCATGGAGAGCTGACATAACTTGAAGCCCTCCAAGAGCCGTCTTTATTTTGGCATTGATCCAACAAGAATCTATAGAGGCTGAAACACCAAATGCTATCTCAAACCTGCTGTCCTCTTTGTCACTTAAGAAAATGCCTTCCTTTTTTTTTTTGTTTTATTTGTTTCCACTTTAACTTAATTTCTTCCATTAACTTTAGCTGATGTGAACTTCTGTTCCTTTAAAGTTTGTAAAGGAGAATGGAACATGAGCATTCATGGTGGGGATGAAATCATCATAGAGTCTAGAGAAGGCTGTGATTTAGCCAGCTATCTGAAACTATAAGTTAGGCAGAGAGGTAAGTCTCTCTGGTGATACTCTTTCTTCGTACTTTCACTAAATTTTAGAAAAACTTTTCTAAGTCCCCTCAAGCCTTACTGCCTAGGATAATATCTTACATAGGCAGGGAAGTTGGCATTTAGTAATTGTGCCTTTTTTAAATCGAAGTGATTAAAAGAAGATTTTTTTTCCCTTGAAGTATTTTCCATTCTTTTGAACTCAAGAGGAAAGTAAACAGTTTAAAGATGGGAGGTGCATCTAGTGAGTAAAAATAGACACAAATAGCAAGAAGGGAGGGCAAGTTCCAATATAGAAGAGTCTAGAATATAAATTTGACAGAAAAGTCTAGAATATATTATGAAATAAAAATGGGAATGAAATATAGTGTCTTTTTTGTGTCTATATAATGAGGTACTTCAAATACTGATAGAACAAACGTAGTACCCACTAACCCTAAGTATATGGATATTGATCTTTTGTTAGTTCTCACTTTAATCCTTCTGTTATTTCCCAACTCTGCCCAGACTTAGCTTTTAAGCTCATTTTGAGAGTTCCAAATTTACATACATGTGCTTTGTGCATGTGCATGCTAAGTCATTTCAGTAGTGTCCAATTTTTTTCCATCACATAGACGGTAGCCCACCAGACTCCTCTGTCCATAGGATTTCCCAGGCAAGAATACTGGAGTGAGTTGCCACGTCCTTCTCCAGCGGATCTTCCTGACTCAGTGATAGAACCTGCATCTCTTACATCTCCTGCATGGGCAGGAGACTGGCATTCCTTCTTACAAATTCTACCAAGGAATAGCAGTTGTGGAGCCACAGAGATGTCACTTCTCTTCCTGCTGAAAATTCGCTTTGCCCACGCTACCTACACCCAGATTTTCTTCCATCTGGAGCCACCTACTTCTGGTGACTCCAGCTCTGTCTCTTCTCTCCAGTTGATGCAGGGAAGATGAGGTGGGGCAGAGGGCAGGACCTCATCTTTTATTTTTTATTTTTACCTTTTCCCTCTTATTTGTTTCTCCTCCAAAGGCACAGAGACAGTACCACTTATCCTGATTGAGTTTCTATATCCCATTCACCTTGTTTTAACCCTGTGGAATTCTTATTTTAAAATCACTGAACTCACAGAGAAGATACCTAGAGTTCACTTTTTCTACTGTGTGTGTGTGTGCGTGTGTGTGTGTATTAGTCACTCAGTTGTGTCTGACTCTTTCCAACCCCATAGACTGCAGTTCCCCAGGCTCCTCTGTCCTTGGAATTCTCCAGGCAAGAAAACTGGAGTGGGTTGCCATTCCCTTCTTCAGGGGATCTTCCCTACCCAGGGATCAAACCCGGGTGTCCTGCATTGCAGGCGGAGGCTTTACCATCTGATCCTCTAGATATCCCTACCTTTTCCTACAAAAATGTGAATAAAATATATTCAGAATATATTGGTCATTATAGCCTGTTCAGCCTTGTCTTTTCTCAAGTCTTTGTGAGGAGGGAAAGAGGAGGAGAAGAGAAAGAGAGAAACAGAGAAGAGAGAGAGAATTTTTTGCCTATTTATCTTTTTGCAGCAGGCTTCTCTGGTGGCTCAGAAGGTAAAGAGTCTGCCTAAGGTGCGGGAGACCTGGATTCGATCCCTGGGTCGGGAAGATCCCCTGCAGAAGGGAATGGCTACCCGCTCCAGTATCCTTGCCTGGAGAATCCCAAGAACAGAGGAGCCTGGCAGGCTACAGTCCAAGGTGTTGCAAAGAGTCAGACACGACTGAGCAACTTCACTTTAGTAATAGCTGCTGCTGCTAATTCACTTCAGTCGTGTCCAACTTTGTGCAACCCCATAGACGGCAGCCCACCAGGCTCCCCTGTCCTTGGGATTCTCCAGGCAAGAACACTGGAGTGGGTTGCCATTTCCTTCTCCAATGCACGAAAGTGAAAAGTCAAAGTGAAGTCGCTCAGTTGTGTTTGACTCTTCGCGACCCCATGGACTGCAGCCTACCAGGCTCCTCTGTCCATGGCATTTGCCAGGCAAGAGTACTGGAGTGGGGTGCCATCGCCTTCTCTGGTAGTAATAGCAGTTATAGTTAAAACCCACAGACATCCTCAAGTGACCTCTTGCACTTGTTGCAGGGTCTAGAATGTAGAAAAATATATGAGACTATATATACCATAATAAACGAAACAAAGAAGGAATTAATAGGTCACTGGGTTTGATATTGGAAGCCTGTAGAAGTTAAAGGAAGGGAAGAAGAGAAGGAGAAAAAGAGAGAGAGGGAGAAAAGACGTAGAGTGAAAAGGCACTCTGATTTATTTTGAGCAAAAGACCAAGTTTCCCAATGCTTCTGAATGCACCTCAGTCTCTGAGACTAGATAAAATACAGAATATTCAGCTAAATTTGAAATTTAGGTAAAGAACATATTTTTCTAAGTATGTCTCAGGCATGTCTTGAGTCTTGGTCACACCAAAAAATTTTGTGGTGTTTATCTGAAATTCAAGCTTAACTGGGTGCTCTATTTTTATTTTCTCAATCTGTCAGCCCTGCTCTAAGACTCCACCTCTACTGGAGTTACTGCCTGACCTAGGTCCAACGCGTTGTGCTTAGTGTTTTGAGGAAGCTTTATGCCTTGAGCCCCATTCTTCTAAAGGTCCCATCCCCTGCTAAAAGGCTTATAAGGGCACAGAGTGGCATGTCATATATATTATGTAATCTTAAGATGTTTTTTGTTCCTTTCTATTTCTTTGTCCTTTCTCCCATTAAGAATATGTTATCTCATGGATAATAGATACTGTCTCAAAAATGCAATATTTATATATTGTAAAAAAGATATGAGAGATCAAAGTAGCCAGAATCTTGGCTTTTGAAACCCTGATTGACTCAAGCATTAAACAATTCTTTTGAAAGAACATGTTGCTGTTGTTCAGTTGCTAAGTCCTGTCTGTCTCCTTGAGACCCCAAAGACTGCAATGGCAGGCTCCTCTGCCTCTCACCATCTCCTGGAGTTTGCTCAGATTCATATCCATTGAGTCGGTGATGCTATCTAGCCATCTCATCTTCTTCCACCCTCTTCTCCTTTTATCCTCTATCTTTCCCAGTGCCAGAGTCCTTTTCCAATGAGTCGGCTCTTCCCATCAGATGGCCAGATTTTTGGAGCGTCAGCTCCAGCAACAGTCCTTCCAATGAATATTCAGGGCTGGGGTAGGGGGGCTCATCTTCTGGTATCATATCTTTTTCCCTTTTCATACTGTCCATGGAGTTCTCCAGGCAAGAATACTGGAGTGGGTGGCCATCTCCTCCTCCAGTAGACCACATTTTGTCAGAACTCTTCACTACGGCCCGTCCATCTTGGGTGGCCCTGCACAGCAAGACTCACAGCTTTATTGAGTTATGCAAGCCCCTTCACCACGACAAGGCTGTGACCCATGATGGGGATTGAAAGTACGCAGATACACACACACACACACACAAAAAGAATCTACTGATTTGAATTGCTGGAAAAGGGTCACAGGGAAAGAAGACATTTATACTGATCCTCGGAGGTTATCTCAGCATCTCTATGTACCATATTAGCAAACAGTGGATATGAACCTTAAAGCATAAATTATGCAAAGGTATGACTTTTGGCTATAAGGCAATTTAATGTTATCTGGAGTCCCCACTCCACTGGATTAAAGTATAATCTCATCTAATTCAGGATAATTAACAATCATTTACTTTAGGGTACCAGATTTAATCTATGTTTAGGAGTCCTTTGTAGTATGTGAGCTATATGGGCAGAATGGATATAAACTAGTCTCAACTCCATTATCTACTGCCTTTGGCCTCTACCAAGACACTCTAGATCCCCATAGATTCCTGCTAGACACATCCTCTGACTCCACACGACTGCCATTCTCAGTATCCTCTTGTATACTCTGAGACCTCAGGAGAATGTCATTTCAAGACTTTGCTAAACTGCTCAGGGATCCTGCAGCTGGTTTGAACGATGCTTGATTCAGATAGTGTCTAGGCATCTCTGGTCTATTGCTCTAGAACCAGGCTGAGTCAGGGTTCTCTGTGAAGTTACTGCCACCCCAGGTTCGACTCCAGAAGCATAGCAAGAGATTTTCTGTCCTTGGAATCTCAACTTTATCTGAGGGCCCTACAATACTTTATCTGCCTTCTAGAGGGTGGATCAAGGTCAACACACCTTCTCTGGAATCCACAGTCCCGTAGCACCCTTCATTCCAGGATTGATTTTGAGCCCCAGGAAACATTCATTAATGTCTGGAGATATTTTTCATTGTCACAACTGGATGAGTGTTACTAGTTTCTAAGGTCTGGCTCACAGGACAGCCTCCACACCCCAACACAGACTCACATGTTCCAAAACTTCAAAAGCACTGAGGTTGAGAGCTTCTCCATTAAAACTGTGTGAAATGATCACATAACACTGATACACTCCTACATGATCCCTATGATATTACTCGTTGTTGACATCAACGCTTATAAATCTCAGGTGTGAGATATGATTATATGAACCATATAAGTAACACCATTTCCAGTCAGAATCTAAAGGAAATATATCCCTCTTAAAGGCATTTTGCAAGTGTCATTTTGCTGGCAAAGATCACAAGTGCTCCACAGGTTACACCTGCTGTTTACTATGTGAAGAAGGGGATTACTGAAATAAAAGGGAGAAAATGTGACAGTCAGATAAAAACATATTTTAATAGATGAGAGTTCACTGTTTGCTTTTAATGTATGGCACTGATTAGCTAGCCTTTTTAGCAACAACTCAGTAATGATAGCATAAGTTCCTCCACCTTCCAACTATAAACGGAAGTAATTGAAATATACAAAGCAGACATAAGTATTCTGATGCTATGGTTCAGTGATAACCACCAACTCACAAACCTTTCCCTCAAATGTAATATTAAACCTTTAGCCTTTAAGAAATTAAATTGTCAAAGAAGAAATCTTACCTTTGCAGAAAACCTAATGAGAATTTCCTAACGGTAAGTTCAGCTCCCAACATACATGTCCTCATAGCAAAAATAANTGATAACCACCAACTCACAAACCTTTCCCTCAAATGTAATATTAAACCTTTAGCCTTTAAGAAATTAAATTGTCAAAGAAGAAATCTTACCTTTGCAGAAAACCTAATGAGAATTTCCTAACGGTAAGTTCAGCTCCCAACATACATGTCCTCATAGCAAAAATAAATTTTCACATTCAAGACTGTACTATGTTGTTGAATAGCATTTAAATATTTTAGACTCTGTAAAGTTCCCTTGTAGCCATTTACATTAATAAGAGCTGACGTTCATATTATGTGTATGTTAGTTGCTCAGTCATGTCTGACGCTTCACGATCCCATGGACTATAGCCCATGGATTATAGCTCCTCTGTCCATGGGATTCTCCAAACAAGAATACTGGAATGGGTTGCCATTTCCTTCTGCAGGGGATCTTCCTAATCTAGGGATTGAACCGAGGTCTCCTGCATTGCAGGCTGATTCTTTACATCTGAGCTACAGGGCAGTCCTGAAGTTCACATCCAATTCAGTCACTCAGTCTTGTCTAACTGTTCGTGACCCCAGGAACTGCATCACCTACTCCAGGAGTTCACTAAAAACTCATGTCCATCGAGTTGGTGATGCCATCCAGCCATCTCATCCTCTGTTGTCCCCTTCTCCTCCTGCCCCCAATCCCTCCCAGCATCAGAGTCTTATCCAATAAGTCAACTCTTTGCATGAGGTGGCCAAAGTATTGGAGGTTCACCTTCAACATCAGTCCTTCCAGTGATCACCCAGGGCTAATCTCCTTCAGAATGGACTCGTTGGATCTCCTTGCAGTCCAAGGGACTCTCAAGAGTCTTCTCCAACACCACACTTCAAAAGCATCAATTCTTCGGTGCTCAGCTTTCTTCNAAGTGTCTGGGAGTCAGGATGGGGCTCCTGGGTCCCTGTCCCCCTCCTCCTACCTTACCATGCTCTCCAGCGTCAATGCCAAGAGCCCTGAGTATGACTGACATCTGAGAATGTATCTCCAGAGCTGTCAGCCACAACCAAATAAACAAAGGAGAAGCTGGGGGCCAAGAGTGGGTTGGAAGGGACTGGTGGAAAAGGGCCCAAAATTCTACAGAGTTGGTCCCCAGCTCTGACTTAGCTTTTACCTGCAGGGAGTCTGCCTGGCAGGTTGACACAGGAGAACAAGACAGGAGCCCCCACCCCCGGGTTCCCCATGGAAAGTCTCCACAGCAAAGACCCAACTTAACAACCACAAGAGCGTTCATTTCCCCGTCGTCTGGAGGAGCATGACTCTATCTGTGGTTTCCAGTGGCTGCTCCAGCTCCCACTATCATGTCCCGACTCCAGTCGATGGGAAGGGGAGAAACAGAAGGGAAGCACTTATCTCTTTCTTTTAATCCAGAAGTTGCACACATTCCTTCTGCTTTCGTCCAGCTGGCCAGGAATTGATCACATAGCTGCAAGGAAGGATGGGGAATTTGGATTTATTCTGGGCAGCCTTACTTTCTACTGATATTTAGGGTGTTCTTTAGTAGTAGCTAGGGCTTCCCTGGTGGCTCAGAGGTTAAAGCGTTTGCCTCCAATGTGGGAGACCCGGGTTCGATCCCTGGGTCGGGAAGATCCCCTGGAGAAGGAAATGGCAATCCACTCCAGTGTTCTTGCCTGGAGAATCCCATGGACGGAGAAGCCTAGTAGGTTACAGTCCATGGGGTCGCAAAGAGTCGGACACGACTGAGCGACTTCACCTCACCTTAGTAGTAGCTAAAAAAGCAGAGCAGAATATATATTAAAGGACATCTAATTTGGAAAAAGAAAAAAGGCTCAATGGTTAAGAATCTGCCTGCCAATGCAGGAGATGCAAGAGATGAAGGTTCAGTCCTTGGGTCGGGAGGATCCCCTGGAGGAAGAAATGGCAACTCTCTCCAGAATTCTTGCTTGGAAAATCCCACGGACAGAGGAGCCTGGTGGGCTACACTTCATGGGGTCTCAAAGAGTCGGACATGACTGAGTGATTGAACGTGCACGTAGCACAGTGGGAAATAAACAAATGAAAAAAGGACCTCTAGTAATGTTTGTGAGATTATTTCTAATGAAACTTATGCATCTGCTTTGGCCACCCAATGCAACCGAGCTGAGGGAGGGGGTCCTACTGTGAGGCAGCCCCAAATGAATGGCAAGTAAACCAAGAGGAACAACCAGGAGACCTAGACTAAATTCAATTATGGGAGATTCAGAGCTAGATATCAGAAAATGAGATTGAAAGCAGGGGGCAACCTCCTGGGGAGGCTCCCTAAGAGATTTTATAGGAAAGAAGATAAAACCAAGAAGAAACAGCAGAGATCATAACTCAGCTCCAACCCCCAGGGGCTGAGTGGGGTGCCCACTGCTCTACCTCGGATATATGGAGACTACACGGTAATTACATTATCACAAAATTAGTTAGCGTTAAGAGTAACTACGTCCCAAAGTAATAACAGCATAACCATATAATCTGCTTTGTGAGTTAGGCTTGCATTTGCTTCCTAAATCCTCTTCCCAATTGCTGATCTTGACACTTCAGGACATATACAATGCACTGTCAACTGATAACCTCACCTGGAAGGAACAAGAATCAGAGGGTGGGACGGAGGTTGTATTAGTCTTTGGGAGGCAGGAGGAATAGACTCTGGACACTGCCCTCTGCTGGTGATCAGAAGCAAATCGCCACCCCTACAAGTCTGGATGGGTAAGAAACTCTCCCGAGAGGCCAGTCCACCACAGTCCCCCGCAGCCAGCCTCAGGCAGAGCTGCCAGTAGCCTTGGCCTGGGCAGAATGCCCGGGATCTGACAAGCTGACTGCTATCCCTCTTCCTTTATTTAGGCTGTGCATGACCCCAAGCCCCTGTCAACTCCGCGTCCACCCTGAGTTTCCATTCTTCTCAGACTGGTCAGGACAGGGATTCCAGGGCCTAGCAGATTTTTCAAAAGAAGGGAGGAAGTTGGAGGAAGTGGACCACCTCCATGCCCATCTCATACGACCCCTATGGTTCAGCATCAAGGAATATGTAGACGAACTGACCTTCAGCTTCTTACTGCATGTATGGTAAGCAGTATTTGTTGTCCCAGAAGGTGAACATGGACAAGAGAATGGCCACCTTCCTAAGCTCCCTAAACCAGAGTGATCACCCTCCTTGTGCGTGTGTGTGTGTGTGTGTGTGTGTGTGCGCGCACTCAGTCACGTCCGAGTCTTTGCAGCCCCGTGGACTATAGCCTGCCAGGCTTCTCTGTTCATGGAATGCTCCAGGCAAGAATACTGGAGGGGGTTGCCATTTCCTCCTCCAGGGGATCTTCCCGACCCAAGGGTCAAACCCACGTCTCTTGTGTCTCCTGCACTGGCAGGCAGATTCTTCACCAACTGCGCCACCTGGGAAGCCCACCTTCCTTTAAGTCAAACGTACATGGTACGTTCCAGCTTATAAAATTTCCACAGCCACAAGTTCATTTAATTCTCAAGACAATTCTCTCAGTTGATCGTCTCATTCCTATTCTATTGCTGAGACGCAAAGGTAGTTTGCCAAAGGTCACGCAGCTGATAAGTGACGGAGCTAAGACTGGAATCATGATCAATGACGTCAAGTCCTAGACTTGTTCCAGAACATCACAAATGCCTTGGGACTTGCCTGGTGGTCCAGTGCTTAAGAATCTGCCTTCCAAAGCAGGGGACATGGATTCCATCCCTGGTCAAGGAACTAAGATCCCTGACCACAGGGCAACTGTGCCACAGGGCAATTAAGCCTGCGTGCTGCAACTAGAGAAGCCCCCACATGCCACGATGAAGACCTAATGCAACCACCTCCCCCCCAAAATAAATCTAATGGCCTCCCAGCTCCTAGCAGACCCTGAATGGAGCACTAGCACAAGTGGGTGTGGCGCTGTGCCATGGGTGTGTCTTGCTCTGTGATTATCCTGTGTGGTCTTGGGTTTGTGGTTGCTCCCTCCAACTATGTTGCAAGTCAGTGAGACCAGGGATGGACTCTTGTCCCCTTTGAATCCCTCCAGTGTCAAGCTCAAGGTGGAGGATCTCGAACGTGAATGAAATAGACGGCGATGGTCCGCAGAAATGCAAGCTGTAGGAACACACTAGAGGGACATCCCTGGGGGTCCAGTGATTAAGACTTCACCTTCCAATGCAGGGGACATGGATTTGATTTCTGGTTGGGGAACTAAGATCCTACATGCCTCCTGGCCAAAAAAAAAAACAAAAGATAAAACAGAAGCAATATTGTAACAAATTCAATAAAGACTTCAAAATTGTTTACATCAAGGAAAGAAGAACACCCTAGAATGAAACTCTCTGAAGGAGCAGCCAGGAGGCAGGAGTGAGGGTGGTGCAGATGGGCTGGGCATGGAAAACTCCCACCGTCTCTGAGAGCTTCCCCTTTCCTCCTGTTGAAATAAACGTATTTGATGGCCTGGAGTTCGCAGTATGGAGGCAGTGAACAGTAAATAGGAGCCATGAGTTGGCAGCCTCCCAAAATTCGAGAGTAGAGACCTACGGGTGACTCCCAGCCAACCAGGAGGGAGGGAAGGAGAATCTCAGATGGAGCAGAAACATGCCTGACACATCTTAAACACCCAGCAAATATTTGTCATCCAGCGAAGCGGCAACCAGAGTAGAAGGTTCTTGGGAATAAGGCGAACAGTGCTAGACAAAAACCAGTTCCATGGGAAATGGCAGAGGTCCTTCTGCCTGTGTAGGGATTCCTGGTTTTGTCTGTGTAGAGAGTCCAAAGGCTGGATAGGGCGCCTTTGGACTCTAGGCTTATGTTTGGGCTTGCTTAGCGGGCATTACGTATTTCCCACTTCTCCTCCATCTTGACCATTTTTCTGAAAACACCCCAGCCCATCTTATTCTAGCCGGCATCAGTGACTCAATGGACATGAATCTGAGCAAATTCCGGGAGAGAGCGAAGGGCAGGGAAGCCTGGCGTGCTGCAGTCCATAGCGTTGCAAAGAGTTGGACGTGACTGAGTGACTGGACAACAACAAATCCCCTTACCCCAAAGAAAACTGGATCTCTTTTAGAGATATCGATAACTGTATTTCACAAAAGCTTATTTTGTTATTGTCTGAATAGAAAGGGATAAAATATGTTAGATATATTTATTTCCAATTGTCATAGTCAGGTTTCTTTATATCATAGACGTAACTTCTCTAACAGTATATTTGTACATAGAGCTAGTGAGCTCTTCTAGAAAATTCTCTTTAAAAGCAAGCCATCCTCCCAGCTTGCACCATAGATGATATGTTGTCTACTAGCTATTGCCAAAGATTTTTCTTTTATCACTGGCCCCTATCAGTAAATTTTAGCATATACCTAAAATATATGCATTTCTACATAAACTATACACAGTACTCCAGCTTCAACATATTATATGCATTCAAAAATATATCTGTAAAATAGGCGATAATGAATTAAGAAATGAAACACTTTTTTCCTGTGCTCCAAAGTATTGGATGATTTCCTGGGGTGCCCCCAACCCGCTATGGAGGCCACTGGCTTACACAACACAGCACCCAATGCCCCCAGAGTATACATAATCAAGGAAGCAATTTACATTGTTTTCTTGGATAGCTTGTTTTTCCAAATCAGTGCTGAAACATCACATTTCAAAAGGTCCCGTTCCATCATGTAAGGGTTAAAAAAAATTCCAACATGCCACATTTCATATCGGTCAAAGCGTTTTCTGCCACAGAAGCAGTTTTGAGAGAGAAATTGTCATCTAGCACCACAGTTATGCAAATGTGATAGTTATTTTTGACACTGGTAAATAATAGTTCTGTATGCACAGGCACTGTTTTCTTACCTTATCATGCAGTCTCAAGTCATAATTTAGATGTTCGTAAGTGATTAGCATTTTGGGGCTACGGTAAGCAATTTGTGCAGTGTTCCTGATCTACCTTCTAACTTGAAAAGGTGATTAGCACTTTGAGGTGGGGAGGAGGGAATACCTAACAAAAAGCTTCTCTTATCAAGGTGAATCAAGCCCTCTGATGGATGATTGGTCGATGTACAAATATGAGCCATACTCTGTGTTCACATTAGAACTAACGAACTGCCTTTTTTACAAATTTGCCTTTATTACAAAATTGACTTCTCTTCAAATAGTATGAAAATCACTACCCCTCAAAATAGTGTTACTACAACTTATTTGGTGGCAGAACAAAAATAGAATAAAAATATACATGTGACACTGGTAATACAACAAGCATTGTATTATTATAAATATCTGAGGAAGACTACAAGACAGCATTGCCAGCCCAAAATCGCTAACTGAGAAAGCTTCCTTTATGCTAATGCTCTTAACTGCCTGGGCAGCTTTATAGAAAAGTCACTTCCTGGCTAGTACTTTGAGAATCTTAATAGCCAAAACCAGGAGCCCAGTAAAAATAGTGTCACAGCGGGAACCCCGGTTCCTTCCCGCATACTCTGTACTGGATGTCTTTCTGGCTAATTAGTGAATCGCAGCCATTATGCAAATGAGCACTTCCTGATTGGCAACAGCTTGTATCTCTCCCCACCACCCATGCAAATGAGGCCAACTGAATGGTTGTTTGTCGGTCCAACGCAGAAGGAAAGAATGATAAAATGTCACAGCCAGTCTCCTTTGGAGATCACATGATCTGACTTCTCAATTTATAGAGGAGGGGACTGAGCCTTCAGAGATGAGGATCCTTGCCTAAAGTTAGCAGTAAAGCCAAGCTTATTTTTAGGTTTTTAAACTTCTAATAGACTGTTTGTTTCTTGCCTTTAATTTTTATTTCATCTTGGAAACCTTGGGATTCTACACACAGAAACTCGTGAAAAACCTATTATGGCAATGGGAAAACTAAGTTTGATAAAATGAAGTGTCATCAGATCAGGGATTTAAGAGACTTGTCATTTGAGGGATCCTAAAACCAGGGACTCTCTGCCCATCACATGGGAATTGACCTTTATCCCCTGGCAAAATTCTTGGGTCATCTAAAACCGTCACGAAAGGACATTGATGTGACTTTCATGAGTCCTTGAAACACTTCCCTACAGTGCTTAGGAAATACTCAAGGCTTCCTATCCCCTCTACCCCTGGAGTTCTAAGCTGAGGCCAGTGACTTCAGTCATAGCAAATTTGTATTAGGAAAGCTCTACACTTCTGAATTGTTGAGACTGGCTTTATCTTTTCTTTCCTTTTCTTTTCTTTTTCCAGTTCCTTTGTAATCATCTCAAAGCCAAGTGCTCGTTTCCACCAGAACTTTAAACATTGTGCCTTTATGTAGCACAGCTTTTAATTTTCCTTCCTAACAGAAGTGATTGTTTATGTTGTAAATGCCACATTAGTCTCTGTGAAATGGAGATGGAATTGATTTTCATTTCAGAGATTTCACAGCTTGCCCCAGAACTTTATGCTTGATTGCCAGTGCTCAAAAATGCATGGGCTTCAGAGAGGTTCAGAAATGATGTGTGTAACACGGCATATAAAAATGTGAGAGTTGGGAGGACAGACCCCTCGTATCTCAGTAGCTTTGTCTGCCCAGGTACTCAAAGAAACCAATGCCTTGAGAAGCGGTGACACCTTCAAGAAACAGACTTTAGTCTCCAGTTAGAGGACCCACAGTACCGCCTTCTTTCTCCTCCAGAAAGCTCTGGAAGATTTATTTATAGATCCCTAATTCAACTAGCATTTCCTGAGCACCTGCCCGGAGCTGCTTGGGCATCACTCAAGTGGAAGGAGTAGCATGCACCTTCGGAAGGTTATAACCTAATGGGGAGAGGAAACACAGGATGCCACCAGCGTATTTGGGAGGGACGAGTGGATGTGCTCCAAACCAAATACGCCACTCAAAGCAAAGGATGGAAAAAGCTATGCGGGCACATGAGGAATGGAGACCAAATGGAGGGCAGATGTCAGGTTGATCCAAAGGAAATGTTTTATTTTTGCTTGACTCCCCTGCTGCCTACAGAGCTGCAGCCCCCTCCTCCTTGGGGAACCCTTTGTATTTAACTGCTGAAGCCAAGATGACAGATGGCTCCACTCTCTTTCAGAGATGTGAGATAATGCCACTGGCATTTCATGGGCTTGGACTGATACTACATCTGTTTTGATCTTGGTCATCTGTTGGTCCGGTCATCCAGAAAGTATGCTTTCCAAGGGACCTGCCTTACTTTCCTGGAAGCCCTTTCCTCTTTAAGAACTCTGTTGAAACTGGAGTTTTGAGAACACAGTTAACGTTCAACATGGTTAAGATATTCCCTGTCATTCTATTGACTGTTATATTGGACAGACCACTTTAAAGGTCAACGTCTTCATATGGAATGAACAGAATGATGTCTGCATAGTACCCTATATTTTTTTGGTGCAAGGTTTTGGGGTTTTTTTTAACAAGAAGTTCAAATATTTTCATTGACGTATAATTCACTTACAATAGTATACTAGCTTCAGGTATGTAACAGTGACTCAATGTTCTATACATTATAAAATGATCACTATTATAAGTCTAATTACCATCGATCATGATACAAGTCATTGCCATGTTTTTTACATATGTATATGTATGGAATATACCTTCAAGCAAGTTAGGTTGTTTCTATATCTTGGCTATTGTAGTTAATGCTGCAGTGAACACTAGAATGCGTAAACCTGTTCAAATTAGTGTTTTCATTGCTTCAGATAAATACCTGCTGCTGCTGCTGAATCACTTCAGTCGTGTCCGACTCTGTGTGACCCCATAGACAGCAGCCCAACAGGCTCCCCTGTCCCTGGGATTCTCCAGGCAAGAACACTGGAGTGGGTTGCCATTTCCTTCTCCATTGTGTGAAAGCGAAAAGTGAAAGTGAAGTCGCTTAGTCGCGTCCGACTCCTAGCGACCCCATGGACCGCAGCCCACCAGGCTCCTCCATCCATGGGATTTTCCAGGCAAGAGCACGGGAGTGGCTTGCCATTGCCTTCTCCGAGATAAATACCTAGAAGTGGAATTTCTGCATTATATGGTAGTTCTAGTTTTTATATGTTGAGGAACTTACATACCTTTTTTCATACTGACTGTGTCGATTTGCCTTTCCATGCAAGTGTTCCCTTTTCGCCACATCCTTTCCAAAATTTGTTTCTTCTCTTTTTGGTAATAGGCATTCTGACAGATGTGAGATGAGATCTCATAGTGGTTTGTATTTGCATTGCCCTGATGATTAGTGATGCTGAACATCTTTTCATGGGCCTTTTGTAGCACTGCACAAATATTAGTATTATCTGTTGCAGCTCTGTGAAAAATGTCCTCAGTACTTTGATAGGGTTACATTGCATCTATAGTTGTCTTTGAGTATTAATAGTATAGACATTTTAATAATGTTAATTTTTCCAGTCTATGATTATGGTATGTCTTTCCATTTATTTGTATCATGTTCATTTTTTATTTCTTGTCATTTTCAGATATAAGTCTTTCACCTCCATGATTAAATTCATTCCTAGATATTTTATTCTTTTTGATGCAGTCTTAAAGGGGATTGCTTTCCTAATTTCACTTTCTGATAGTTTGTTGCCTGCTAAGTTGCATCAGTCATGTCTGACTCTTTGCTACCCTATGGACTGTTGCCCGCCAGGCTCCTCTGTCTATGGGATTCTCCAAGCAAGAATACTGGAGTGGGTTTCCACGCCCTCCTCCGTGGGATCTTCCCCACCCAGGGATCGAACCTGTGTCTCCTGCACCTTCTGCATTGCAGGTGGATCCTTTACCACCAAGCCACTGGAGAAGCCCCTGATAGTATATAAAAATGTAAAAGGGTTCTCTGTATTGATTTTATGCACTGCCACTTTACTGAATTCACTTATTAGTTCTAATACTTTCTTGGTGGAATCTTTAGGGTTTTCTGTATATAACATCATGTCACCTGTAAATAGTGAGTTTTACTTCTTCCCTTCCAACTTGGATGTCTTTTATTTATTTTTCTTGTTTGATTGCTGTGGCTAGGACTTCCAATACTGTGTTGAATAAAAGTGGTAGAAGTGGACAACCTTGCCTTCTTCTTGATCTTAGAAGGAATACTTTCAGCTTTCCACCATTGAATATGTGTTAGCTGTGTGTTTGTCATATACAGCCTTTATATATGACTTACGTGTCATATATGGCTATATTAGCATATAGGGTAAGGTATGCTTTCTCTATACACATTTTTATCATAAGTGGACACTGGATTTTGTCACAAGCTTTTTATGCAGCTGTTGGGATGATCATATGACTTTTATCCTTTGTTTTGTTAATGTGATATATCACATTGACTTTTCAGATATTGAACCAACCTTCATCTCTAGGATAAATCTCATGTGATCATAGTGTATGGTCTTTTTAATACATTATTGAATTTGATTTGCTAATGTTTTGATGAAATTTTTTTATTTTCTATTCATCAAAGATGTGTTGTGTGTTAATCGCTTAGTCGTATCCAACTGTTTGTGACCCCATGGACTTTAGCCCACCAGGCTCCTCTGTCCATAGGATTCTCCAGGCTACTGGAGTGGATTGCCATTTCCTTCTCCAGGGGATCTTCCTGACCCAGGGATTGAACCCAGTTCTCTTGCATTCCATGCAGATTCATCAAAGATACTGGCTTGCAGTTATCTTTTTTTTTTTTTTTTAAATCTCCTACTATTATGGCATTACTGTCTATTTCTCCCTTTGTATTTGTTAATATTTGCTGTGTGTGTTTAGGTGCTCCTATGTTGGGTGCCTAAATATTAACAAATGTTATACCCTCTTTTTGAACTTATCTTTTTATCATTATGTAATATCCTACTCTGTCTTTTGTTACAGTCTTTATTTTGAAGTCTGGTTGTGTTTTTTTTTTTTTTCCTGATACTAGTATTGCTATTCCAGCTTTCTTTTTGCTTGCATTTTCAGGGAATATCTTTTTCCATCCTTTCACTTTCAGTCTGCGTGTATCTTTAGATCTGAAATGAGTCACTTGTAGGCAGCATATAGATAGGCCTTAATGTTTTGTTTTGTTCTTTCAATCCATTCAGCCACTCTTTGTCTTATGATTGGAACATTTAGTCCATTTACATTTAAAGGGAATATTGATAGATACGTATTATTTCCAGTTTGTTGATTGTTTCTGGTTGTTTCCATAGTTCTTCTCTGTTCCTTTTTCCTTGTCCTGGTTTCTTCTCTTGTGGTTTGATGATTTTCTTTAGTGTTATATGTGGGTGCCTTTCTCTTAATTTTTTGTGTATAATTTGTAGGTTTTGGTTTGTGATCACAATAAGGTTCATATATATGAATCTATAAATAGTAGTTCATTTTAAACTGACAGTTGCTCAGGTTTGACTGCTTTCTAAAAGCACGACATTTTTACTATTCCCTTCATCTTTTATTTTTCTGTCGTATTTTCCATCTTTATATTTTGTATATCCCTTAACTACTTGTTGTGGTTATATTTGGTTTTATTACTTTTTTCTTTAGCCTTCATACTTCATAGCTTTTTAAGTGGCTGCTCCACTGCCTTCGCTATATATTTGCCTTTAGCAGTGAGATTTTTTTTCATAAATTTTCTTATTACTCGTTATGGCCTTTTCTTTTCTGCTTAAAAAAGATCCTTTAACATTTCTTGTAAGGCTGCTTCAGTGATGATGAACTCTTTCACTTTTTGCTTGCCTGGGAACTCTTTTATCTCTCCTTCAATTCTGAATGATAACCTTGCCAAGTAGAGAACTCTTGGTTGTAAGTTATTTTTTTTTTTTCTTTTGGCACTTTAAATATATCATGCCACTTTCTCCTAGCCTGTAAAGTTTCTGCTTAAAAATTAGCTTATAGTTTTGTGGAAGTTCCTTTGTATGTGACTAGTTGTTTTCTCTTACTGTCTTTAAAATTATCTCTTTAATTTTTACCGTGTTAATTTTGGCTTGTCAGTGTGGTTCTCTTTAGATTCATCTTTTTCAGGACTTTCTGGGCTTCCTGAGCCTGATTATCTGTTTCCTGCCCTATCTTAGGGAGGTTTTCAGCCATTATTTCTTCAAATAACTTTTCTGCCTCTTTCTCTCTCTCTCTTGTTTCTACAAAACAGTTATCTCTCCTGGTCTTGAAGGTATGATCTTGCACTGGGTGGCCTTTGCAGGCTGGATGGAGTGGGAGTGGTTGTGAGCCAGGGTGAGGGGTATCCCAGAGTGGGGGATATAATTTACATGGCAGTGTTGGGAGATGCATTCACTTTGCTGACGGACATCAGGGGATCTTATTTTGAATGATTATCATCATTGTTATTATAAACCTTTCCACTTAATTATAACTAGCTCCATTGAGCTATAAATATGTATATTTTAACGTTAACAATATGAGCTTTATTGGCTAAAGATACAATCAGTGATTAAAACGGAAATCTCTTGATGTCTAAAACCACTACCCCAAATTAATGATAAGAGGATAAAGAGCCCTGATTGACTGCCAATAGATGAAGAAAACTTCTTTACATTAAGATAACAACCGAGATTTATGATTCCTGAGTGAGGGTACTGGGTCATCTCAGCTGAGCTGAGAGTCTCTCTCCCTGTCTCTCTCCTCCTAAATGGCGGATGACAAACACGCATGCAAGGAGGGAAGCGGGGGTGGAAAAAGTGCAAAGAAGTGGCATGGAGAAGAGCTACTTGGAGCTGTCTGGGGGACACATTTTGACGAGAGGAGATGGAATTGGCTGGCTGCTGGGGAAAGCTCTGGATCTGTAGGAATGGTGGCGGAGAGGGCCACCAGGTACTCGGGGAAGCTTCGGTCAGTATGCCGACGGTTTCCCATTGCAGGCCTTTTTCTCCTTTTATGGTGTTTTTTCTCTCTCTCTCTTTCTCTCTCTCACTTGCTGATATTTCTTCTTTAAACAGAGTAGGTGGAAGAGGTGGCTTCAACAAGTCCTGTTCTCATTTTGTGTCGAAGGGTAGTATTGATTTTCCACCCATGACTGCTGAAAATTAAAATTTCTCCATGAAGCGGGGTTCTATTCTTGTCGTGTCCCTTATCCTTTTAAATATGATTACCTGCACTTCAGGGCTTCATGGCTAAAATTGTAATGAACTTCCCTGCCCACCACAGTGCACAGGATCAAGAGAGATTTGCCTGCCGGCCCGTGTTTGTGGCTGTAGGAGGACTGGCAAGGGCCTTGGGCTGGAATAAATGTTTTTCCTCTGGTGAGTTAATGCCCTGTCTTTGGGCCACCGGCTTATTGACTTACTACTAATTTTCCTGTCAGGATAATTCTTCCAATCAAGATTTAAAACAAACTAGGAGGTCACTAAAGTGCTGAGATTAAAGCCTAATGCTTTTTTTTTTTT
>SJYT01068745.1:0-205738 GCA_006410635.1 Cephalophus harveyi
GGGCTCCAAAATCACTGCTGATGGTGACTGCAGCCATGAAATTAGAAGACGCTTACTCCTTGGAAGAAAAGTTATGTCCAACCTAGATAGCATTTTCAAAAGCAGAGACATTACTTTGCCGACTAAGGTCCGTCTAGTCAAGGCTATGGTTTTTCCTGTGGTCATGTATGGATGTGAGAGTTGGACTGTGAAGAAGGCTGATCGCCGAAGAATTGATGCTTTTGAAGTGTGGTGTTGGAGAAGGCTCTTGAGAGTCCCTTGGACTGCAAGGAGATCCAACCAGTCCATTCTGAAGGAGATCAACCCTGGGATTTCTTTGGAAGGAATGATGCTAAAGCTGAAACTCCAGTACTTTGGCCACCTCATGTGAAGAGTTGATTCATTGGAAAAGACTCTGATGCTGGGAGGGATTGGGGGCAGGAGGAGAAGGGGACGACCGAGGATGAGATGGCTGGATGGCATCACTGACTCGATGGATGTGAGTCTGAGTGAACTCCGAGAGATGGTGATGAACAGGGAGGCCTGGTGTGCTGCGATTCATGGGGTCACAAAGAGTCGGACGTGACTGAGCGACTGAACTGAACTGATCATTATTAGTTTATAAAGATCTATCTATATTACAATGTATATTATTATTCACCCCCACTTCATTTCCTATTCATCTTCCTCTAATTTTAGGACACTGTTCTACCTCATTTGCTTTGCTTTGTTTATATAATTTTTCCCAAATATTTTCCTCAAATAGTATGCATGAATGATATGTTCTATATCAAGTCTCAGCAACAAGAGGTATGCTATGTTCTGTCACATTATTCACCAGGGAACTTTTAACTTCTGCAAGTGATCTGGGATAGATGTTGAGTTCCATGCAAGTGAGCTCATTTACACGATCTTGACTAAGGAAAATGTTGCACCAAAACTTAAGAGACAAGAAAAAATCTGCTTATGACTCAGGGATATCTTAGGAACTGGATTCAAAGATATGTAAGGAAAATTCCCTTCAATAAATCAAAATCTCAGCTTATGGGAGCAAGTCTAAATTCATGCTGTGTACATTATGAAAAACCTGAATTATGAAGCTGACATAAAAATTGGACTACAATAGGCAACAATGCTGAGGTTCAATTAGAATTACATCCAGTACTAACTCAAGTGGTTAAGTGCTATTATCCACAGCACTCAGAGGTTCTTAAAGGAAGAAAATATCCAAGGAAGATGGATCCATTGATAATTATGAAATGCATGATAAAGCCCAATGCCAAAAATAAAATGAAAAACCTGCATCAAAAACACTAGAGCAAATCCAGCAACCTAAGAGGATATTGAAATATGTACATTTAATGTTTGAAAAGATATACAAAGTCATTAAGTCAGTAAAGCAATGATAGAAAATTATGAAACAAGAGCCAGATTTGAAGAGTATCCAAAAAATCCATAAAGTTGAGTAATAAAAATTTTTAAATGTTACATGGTTTATAGATGGGATTTTACTGAAAGGATATTAATTAACTGAAATAGATATTTTAGGATATCATCCAGACATAAACATATAAAATTAAAGAAATGTAGTAAAGCACCATGAAAAATATACATCACCATCCCATACTTCTCTCCCAAACTTCAAACCTATAAATTCAACTGCCTATTCAACTTTGGGTATCTAATGAACTTTCCAAACCCCAAAAGTCTAGAGCTGAGCTCCTGATTCTTCTACCAACAACTGTTCTATTCACTATACCTTTCCCACTTCCATGATGTCAATTCTATCTTTCCAGTTACTTAGGCTAATTATCTTGGTGTAAGCTTGATTTCTAATTATTTTCATATCTTAAATCTAAAGTATCATCAACTTACTGACTCTAGTTTCCAAAATCTTAGATATCTGATCACTTCTCACCATCTTACTAATACATCCCTGGTGTGAGCTACCATCATCTCATCAATAAGGGCTTATTGACAATGTCTCCAGTCTGGTCTTCACTATGACAAAGAGCATGATTAACTAATCCTGGGTACAGAAACTTGAGCCAAACTAATTTAGTTTTAAAATGCATAAGGGGCAGAGTAGAGAGGGCATTGCAGAGGACTGTAAGCCTGATAACCCAAAGGAACTACAAACTCAGATGTTGGTAGAAGTCAGGTTGGTGACCTACTGGGCAGGGTTTAACGCACAGGAAGTGGTGAGGCCCCTGGCAAGCAAAAAACTACATGACCGGTGAAAAGCGACAGTCACTCACTCTGCCCGACTCTTTGCAACCCCATGGACTATATCGAATCCTCCAGGCCAGAATACTGGAGTGGGTAGCCTTTCCCTTCTCCAGGGGATCTTCCCAACCCAGGAATTGAACCCAGATCTCCTGCATTGCAGGCAGATCATTTACCAGCTGAGCTACAAGGGAAGCCTAAAAATACAGGAGTGCATAGCCTATCCCTTCTCCAGGGGATCTTCTCAACTCAGGAATCGGACTGGGGTCTCCCGGATTACAGGTGGATTCTTTACCAGCTGAGCCACTGGGAAGCCATGACCACTAAAGAAAATCAAATATATTACCCCTAAGCTATATTTCTCCATGGGATATGATTTTTTACTTAGTTCCATTTAAAAAATGTTAACAAACCTACTATTTTTGTATTTTGTTTCAGTTTTATTATTTCTTAAGATGACATGGGGTTTTTTGGTGGCAGGCATTTAGACATAATTTAATAGTATTTCCTCAGAGTTAACGTTTCAGCTTCTGTGCTTAATGTCTAATTAAGAGTCACTTAGGTATTCTTAGAGTCTACTCCTTTATTCTAAAATAAATTCCATGCTTGGTGTTGATCAAGAATTTGAGAATCCAATTCCTTGTAGATTTCAACTGTGATTTTGCTTGTTTGCCACCCTGATTCTTGCAGGAGGTTTTTGGAAGTGACACATAGATCTCTTGCCATATGGCTTGCACATGCATTTTCTGCAGGCATGCCTAATTCAAGGACATGAGAAAACATATGCAAACGCTATTGGGCACAGAAATTTCGACATTTCTTTGAAATGTTGACCTTTAAATGTTTAACACCTGTAGTATCCAGGATAAACTAACACTTCACAAAACTAAAAACTCTTCATTGTAAATATAGGTAGGATGGTCATCCTGTGGAAAAAGGAAAGAAATCTCATTCTTTATACACAAGAGGTAATTTCAACTAACTGAATTTGGAATAGGAGTATTTGTCCGTTCCAATATTACTTTTCAAAGTAGACAAAATAGTTGACTAAAATCATCAGAAATAAAATGTCCATCATCCTGCACTTTCACAAAACGACCCATAAAAAGCAACATATAATATTTCAAGATAGCAACAAAAATAAAATAAATTCTATCAGTATTGTTTTGGCACTGATTGTGATAATCTAAACCTATACATAAAAGTATGCTTAAGTGAAGAAAATATTGTATGATATCACTTTTATGTAAAAGCTAAAAGTTACAACAAACTGGTGAATATAACAAAAAATAAGCAGACTCACAGACACAGGGAACAAACTAGTGGTTACTAGTGGAGGGGAAAGAAAGGGCAATATAGGAGTTGGGAAGGAGAAGGTACAAACTATTGGGTATAACAGGCTCAAGGACATATTGTACAACACAAGGAATATAGCCAATATCTTGCAATAATTGTAACTAGAAAGCAACTTTTAAAATGTGCATAATAATTTTAAATGTTTTTAAATAAAGTAAAAATATACATTATCTGAATACCACCTAAGAAAAATATTTAGCTGTGAAAATTTAAAAAATACATCTGTGACACTACAGCTACAATTTTAGCAACTGTAAGTTTAATTAAAACTAGCTGAGCCACCTGAAACAGATCATTTTAATTTTCTGAGCCTGTGTTTATTCCTCTTTTAAATCAGCTCAACAAAACCTACCTCACAGACTGGCATAAGCATCACATGAGATAATGTAAATGAGTAGGCTTTGTAAATTGTGAAATGTGATCTGTCAGCTAGCTTACAGTGTATCTAGGTCAACCTGGGACTGAATCTTGATGTTTTTTCACACTTGCTGTATGACCTTGAATAAATTATTCAGTGATTTTAGTTGCAGTGGCGGCTGGGTGTTTCGACAGCATATTGATCTCCCCCCAATGTTTTACACCCTGTGCATCAGATGATTGCTTACAGGTAGCTTGGGACCATAGCACCTAGTTTAACTGAAATGACAAATTTTTAGATCCATATGCCAATAATAACTAAAATGGCTGATGTTTCCTGGGGATTTATTCTGTATAAAGAATTTACAAGTATACAAGTCATGATTCTCACAAGATGTTTACTGCTGCTGCTGCTGCTGCTGCTAAGTCGCTTCAGTCGTGTCCGACTCTGTGCGACCCCACAGACGGCAGCCCATTGGGCTCCTCCATCCCTGGGATTTTCCAGGCAAGAACACTGGAGTGGGTTGCCATTTCCTTCTCCAATGCATGAAAGTGAAAAGTGAAAGTGAAGTCACTCAGTCGTGTCTGACTCAGTGACCCCATGGACTGCAGCCTACCAGGCTCCTCCGTCCATGGGAGTTTCCAGGCAAGAGTACTGGAGTGGGATGCCATTGCCTTCTCCGAGATGTTTACTATAAAGTACATAATGATGTCCACTCTGTTTAACATATAAATAAGACTGATGCTTAGGCAGTTTAAATAGCAGGCACAAGTCACAGAGCAAGTTAACACAACTAGGAATATAAAGATCTTTTTTGCTTTTCTGTGAGTTCATAATATTTAATTATTAATATATACTGGCAATAGTCATGGCAAAAAAAGATCATTGTAGTTTTCACTAAGGCCATAATAAATGCTCACTTTGGCAATATATGAAGTGTGTGTGTGTATAGTACTTATTCTTAGAATCCATTCTTTTTACTAGTGAAACTACTGAAAAAAATTATGTAATATAAAGATGCTCAGTATCAATAATATGGGATATGTGTCTTGGACCTCATAATATGAGTACAGAGCAGAGAAACAGGGAATAAACTCAATACTCATGAAGGGAGAAATATCAAGTCAGAAGGCCAGAGTGAAGGATGACAAGGACTTGTCATGTGACTACTCTCCTCTCCAGAGTCCCTGGCAGACATCATGAGTGCATCATCTTAACTTGAACTCAGACGTGACCTTGGGATCATTCTTTAAGTAGCTCTGTAGACAACTATTAACAAATGGTTGACGAAAACTCATTTGTCATCCATAACCTAGACCAGTGATCCTCAACTATAGGTGTGCATTAGAGTCACTTAGAGAATTTCTAAAAAATATCAACAACCTGTTTCTTTGAGGGATTCTGAGTAATTTTGTCTTATGAATATAACTTAGGACCCAGGCATCTATACAATTTTTTAAAGTTTCTGTGTGTTCTAATATGCAACCAAATTAAGAAATTCTTGCTAAGATTGTGGATAAATATGGTTATTAGCATGTTAAAAGGACAAAAAAAGATAGATGAAGAATAAATTGACATAGATCTTTTGAAAACAATAGTATTAAAAAATAATTCACTATGAAATTCAGACTTCATAGTTATTTTAATAAATGTAAAACATGACAAAATTTTAAACTAATTTCTTGGTTAACATTTTCCCCTCAAAGAATATCAATAGCAATAGACAAGAGGAGCAGTATATATTTACCAACTGTGAGACCAGGCTAGCAACATTTAGCATTCCATTCTTCCTCCTAATCTACTAAAGAAAGAAAATCATGAGACTTGACATCTGTGCCAGTGACAAATCACAAGAGTGTCTTCAGGACACTCAGGGGTCTTTTGCTGATGCTGAAGTCAAGCTGCCAGTTTCCACTGACATTCTCCAGCAATTTGGCAGTTAAAGCCTTTAAGTTTCAAATCACCAGGTTTCATCTCAAACATCTGTGGACATTTAAGTTCACCAGAAAATTGGCAAAATTATCCTAAGGGATAAAAGACACTTGAGAGTGATATCAGTCATCCATCATCTCACAATAGTTCCAGCAGAGCAGCAGACTCAGAAAATTGGTGTTGGGCTCACTTTCCTGTCTCCTCATTCTTGCCAAAGCCCTCCTCTTTCATTCTCAAGTGCCGCGAAGGTGTTTTCATGGTGGAAATTGCTCACACGGGCGTTCATCATGGCTGATTGATGATCAATGCAAAGCATGAAAAATGCCTCCAAGTGACCCCTCATCAGACATGTCACACAGCTGCCCAAACCAAACTGAGAATGTGACAGCAAGACAAGTTATAAAGTGCAAATAGGAAGAAAGCAAATGGAGAAGGCATATGAGAGCAAATTACACCAAGTGAAGATGAATTGTCCAACCATGAGTTATTTCATTTTACGTGTTTTGCCTATCTTTACATTGACAATGAGCCCAACATTTGCCCATTTACTGTGCAGGGTTTATTCCAGTCCCTTCTCTATCAATAAAGTAAATTTAAAAATCATCCTGTGAAACTGATCGCTGTTTAAATAAATGGACCCTGAATAAGTACTGGTACACAACTTAGACTGCGGAATTTTTTCTTTTCCTACTTGAAACAGTGTATTTAAGACCAACAGTTCTCAAAGTGTGGTATGAGGCCCTTGTGAGCTTCTGAGACCTTTCAGGGAGTATACAATGTCAAAAGGATATTCATAATGATACTAAGATATTATTTATCTATCTCATTCTCATTATCTCATAAAGATATGGTAGATTTTTTTCAGAACCTATGTGAGATATCAAAAATTATCTTAAAAGGCTATTAAAATATTGTCATTCTGTTTCCAATTACATATCTACTTGAGACTGAATTTTCTTCACAGATTTTAACCAAAACAACAAATTGCAACAGACTCAATGCTAAATAAAGAAGCATGTCTGATAATCAAGTTTGTTTCCTATTAAGCTGGACACTAGAAAGATATATAAAATGTAAAACTACTTCACTGTTCTTGATCTTTTTGTTTTTAAAACATAATTAATTTTCATAAAATACTAGTTAAATAAATATTGGGTTTTCAGTTTCATTTAAAAGGACTATTAAAAGGATATTTTAAAATGCCTCCATTTGTCTTTTTAATTCAGTACATATAAATAGATATAATCTACATAAATACCAGGGCTTCCCTCGTGGCTCAGATAGTAAAGAATATGCCTGCAATGTGGGAGATGTGGGTTCGATCCCTGGATTGGGAAGATTGTCTAGAGATGGGAATGGCAACCTGTTCCAATATTCTTGCCTGGAGAATAAGAGCTTTTTGAGGTCCTCAATAATTTTAATGCATCCTGCGATAAAAGGTTTGAGGTTGGCTGTTTGAGGCTATCTGTAAATGTCATCAATTAATCTCATGACCATTTTGCATCACGTATTATTATTCTTTCTTAAAAGGGCTTCCCTGGTGGCTCAGAGGTTACAGCATCTGCCTGGAATGTGGAAGACCCAAGTTCAATCCCTGGGTTGGGAAGATCCCCTGGAGAAGGAAATGGCAACCCACTCCAGTACTCCTGCCTGGAGAATCCCATGGAGGGAGGAGCCTGGTAGGCTACAGTCCATGGGGTCACAAAGAGTCAGACACGACTGAGCTAGTTCACTTTAATGCATCCTGCAATAAAAGGTTTGAGATTGGCTGTTTAAGGCTATTTGTAAATGTCATCAATTAACCTCATGACCATTTTGTATTATGTATTATTATTCTTTCTTAAAAAAATACTTGTGCACCAAGGACCCATACCTTGGTTGTTAATATTGCCTTCCAATTAAAGGAGTCAGGGTTTGTTGAAGAGATGGTAAATTCTATAATCTGAGTAGGAGATAAATTAGATAATCCAGAACCATCTTGCAGTACTGAAAAGTAAAGAAGTGCTAAATCAAATAAACAGAAAGACAAACAAACAAACAAAACAATGAGCATACTAAAAGCAGCACTGGAGCACACTGAAAGGATTTCTGATGGGAAAGCTGGAAAACTTTGAGCAACAAAATAAAGCAGTACTAGGGAAAATCCCATGGACGGAGGAGCCTGGCAGGCTGCAGTCCATGGGGTCGCTAAGAGTCAGACCCGACTGAGCTACTTCACTTTCACTTTTCACTTTCATGCATTGAAGAAGGAAACGCCAACCCACTCCAGTGTTCTTGTCTGGAGAATCCCAGGGATGGGGGAGCCTGGTGGGCTGCCGTCTATGGGGTCTCACAGAATCAGACACGACTGAAGTGACTTAGCAGCAGCAGCAGATTTATACTTTCTAACTGTGGTGCTAGAGAAGACTCCAGAGAGTCCCTTGGACTGCAAGAAGACCAAACCAGTCAATCCTGAAGGAAATCAACCCTGAATATTCATTGGAAGGACTGGTGTTAAAACTGAAACTCCAATACTTTGGCCACCTGATGCAAAAGGCTGACTCATTGGCAAAGACCCTGATGCTGGGAAAGATTGAAGGCGGGAGGAGAAGGGGACAACAGAGGATGAGATGGTTGGATGGCATCACTGACTCGATGGACATGGGTTTGGGCAAACTCTGGGAGATAATAAAGGACAGGGAAGCCCCACATGCTGCAGTCCATGGGGTCGCAAAGAATCAGGCATGACTGAGTGACTGAACAACAAAGTGAAAGGGAAGTCGCTCAGTCGAGTCCGACTCTGTGCGACCCCGTGGACTGCAGCTCACCAGGCTCCTCTGCCCATGGGATTTTCCAGGCAAGAGTACTCGAGTGGGGTGCCATTGCCTTCTCCAACTGAATTATAATCCAAAGTGTAAAAGAAATACCCTGTGAATCCACACTGATACACTGATGAATAAATACTAGACTAGATAGACAAATGAAGGAAAAAGGATAAATATTCTGCAGAAGAATTCAAATAATTTAGGCTATACTCCTCTCTCTTAAGGAGTTGGAACATAACCCCTCACACCTCAAGTGTAAACTTCATTTCAAAGAATATGAAAAGAGGGGGAAAAGAGTAACTTTACAATTAAGAAACCTGACAAATACTGCATCAGCAAGGAAACTAAGGAAACAAAGCAAGTCTGAAAAAAGTATCACAGCCAAGAGGAACCTAGAGAGACGTGACAACTAAACACAGCGTGGCCTCCTGAGCGCGATCCTGAAACAGAGACGCGACCCTAGGCAAAGGATTTTAAATATGGCAAAACCAATACAATATTGTAAAGTAATTAACCTCCAATCAAAATAAATAAATTTATATTAAAAAATAAATAAAATAAAATAATAAAAATAGAAAAAAGTATGACTTCATTTAATAATATATTCTCATTGGCCCATTAGTTATAACAAATGTACCATGTTAATGTAAAAGGTTAACAGTAAGGGAAGTCAAGTACTAGGTTTATAGGAAATATTTGCTCAATTTTTCTGGAAATCTAAAATTGCTCTAAAATACAAGCTTTAAAAAATAAGTTAGTTAACCATAGATATATTACATTTTTGGTTGAGCTCTTAAATGACAAGCAGAAGAAGCAATAACTCTTCCCTACATAAATTAGACTCTACATGAATATAATGTTGTCCTAGGAATACCTACAGGAGAATCTATCCAAGGAGCCCAATAAACCAGGTTCCAGAGCACTCTTTGCCTGATCCTACTGAAGTAGGAACTCTAGAGAGCAGAGCCCAGGAATCATCATTTGAACAGTCTGAACTCCACTGGCTAATGGAACATGCTATATTAGCCACAAAAATTTATTTTGCACCTTTTATTTACTTCAATAAAAGTAACAAAAATAATCTGATCAAATAATTAAGAAGCAGGTCAAACAAGTCTCCTCTAAGAACTTGAATAAATAAATATATTTTAATTATTTGCAATTAGATTAACCATCATCATTTTCAATAACATCACTTGCTGCTGCTGCTGCTGCTAAGTCGCTTCAGTCGTGTCCGACTCTGTGCGACCCCATAGACAGGAGCCCAACAGGCTCCCCTGTCCCTGGGATTCTCCAGGCAAGAACACTGGAGTGGGTTGCCATTTCCTTCTCCATTGTGTGAAAGCGAAAAGTGAAAGTGAAGTCGCTTAGTCGCATCCGACTTCTAGCGACCCCATGGACTGCAGCCTACCAGGCTCCTCCATCCATGGGATTTTCTAGGCAAGAGTACTGGAGTGGCTTGCTATTGCCTTCTCCGAACATCACTTAGACATTGCCAAAATATATTTCTTTCTGTACTAGTAGGTAACTGATACATTTTATAATTTAGAGTGGCAGAAAGTTATTCATTACTCACTTGTCAAATTAGATTATCACTCTAAAATGAGTTATACTTCATTTTATTAAGCCTAAGAATATCCAGGGAAACAGAATTAATTTCACCTAATTTTGATTCAATTTGAAATTTATAATGTGAGTAAAGGGCAGCTTCATCAAACTTCTAAGAATCAACTTAATTTGCCTTGAACACAGCAGTTGTTTCTTTCTGAAAAAAAATTATTAATAAATGCATAAAATTGTAAGAGGAAGTTAGGTTTCATTATGATGGAATAATCAAGGGAAAGAGGGCACTACCAAAGTGCATGAGGGAGATAATTAACAGGGAGTAGGCTTTCTCCCTTCTGTATCCTTCACCCTCATTCTTAGAACTTCTAAGATCATCAGTCCACCACAGAGTGGTCCCTAAAGAAAGGTGACATGTTTTTGCAAGACTGACATGATGAGAGGATATTAATATTGC
This sequence comes from Cephalophus harveyi, assembly GCA_006410635.1. NCBI lineage: Eukaryota > Metazoa > Chordata > Mammalia > Artiodactyla > Bovidae > Cephalophus > Cephalophus harveyi. The sequence continues at coordinate 10,676 of SJYT01068745.1, forward strand.
TTTTCTGGTGTAATTTTGCAAAATTTGTAATTTTGCAAAATAATAAGCTATGCTTTTGTTTCCCACATTCTGGAGGCTTTTGAAATCGTATCAAGAGAAAGAATAAATAAGATATCCATTGTATTTTTCTGGCTTCATGGAAATACTTGTTTGTCTCTTAATAGGAATAAAAATAAATTTAAACACTTGACAAACTTTGATTAAAGTGCAAGATAATTGTGAGTATTAAAATGGTTGAAACTATCACTCAGAGTTTCAGTTACAATCCTACAACACTTGAAGTTTTGACATCTGCGATGTTTTGAAAATTTTATTGGAATATAGTTGCTTTGGAATATTGTGTTAGTTTCAGCTGTACAGTGAAGTGAATCCATTGTACATATACATATATCCATTCTTTTTTTAGGTTCTTTTCCCATATAGGTCACTACAGAGTATTGAGAAAAGTTCACTGTGCTATACCTTATTAATTATTTTATGTATAGTAGTTTGTGATATCTGCAATTCTGCTGGGTATTAAATACAGAAAAATGTTTAAATTACAATGGCTGCCAGAAATTGTGGGGAGAGATCTTTCATTAAACGACTATCATCACCACTCTTCATAATGAAAAGGGACAACATGAGTTGTCTGCATATTTGATAATATAAAGCTTAGAACAATTTAGATATTTTTAATATTTAGAACTATTTATTACAAGAGCTAATAACATCAATGACATATTCAAGAGTTATACTAAAAGTACACATGATGACTATCTATGTCTTTCTACCAAACAACATATTCAAGAAATATAACTCCCTTTGCTATGTGAAAGAAAGCAAAAGTGTTAGTTGCTCAGTGGTGTCCTACTACTTGCGATCCCATGAACTGTAGCCAACCAGACCCCTCTGCCCATGGGATTCTCCAGGCAAGAATACTGGAGTGAGATGCCGTTTCCTTCTCCGGGGGATCTTCCTGATCCAAGGATCAAACCCAGGTCTCCTGCACTGCAGAAAGAGTCCTTTGCTTTAACTAAATTTAATTTGTACTCCAAGCATCTAAATCAGTGAGAGGTGCTTAGTCATTTCAGTGTTTCTTCTCATCTTTTCTCTGAATTAGCTGCTGAATTCCTTAGGAATTGTATAGTGACAGGTTATGTGGTAGAAATCTGGGCATTTTCTATCATCGTCTACACATATAATAACTTGCAGTCAGCTAGATGTTTGTGTTACAAGCAGTCGGTTGTCTTTAGCTTATGCACATCACTGTCACAGTCTCCTTGTCTTGAAAACAAGGCATTTGCAGTTTCACTGCCACTCTGCATCATGGTCTTACTGCTTATTGCTGTCAGAAAAATATATCTGTTGCTCCATGAGCTCTACAGGAGCACAGGGATATTCTAGTGGGCTGCTTCAAGCCCATTTGCCTAGATGGCTACACATATTTTTGCACCATGCTGGGGGTACAAAGAAAGTATGGAACCTTTTATTTCCTAGGGTCTACCTGAAAAAAAAAAAAAAAAAAAAGCACAGGGTCAACCACTCTCAAAGTTAGCCAAGACCACTTAGGGGTGAGAGATGTTTCCCCTCCCTGGATTTGGCAACTAAGGTTAGCTAAAAGAAATATATCTGGCTCCTTTTCAGGAATCTACCAAAAGCTAAAAGCTCTTTTTCCTCTCTTTCTTCTCCCTACCATTTCCCAGGATAGATATTCTTTATATAGCTAGTGGAACACGGACAAAATCTGGCTCTTAATTATCTTGTATCTTTCCAAATTTTATCTATTATAGATGATGTTTAATTCAAAAATTAAAAACGACTCAAACTCTCTGCTTTCTGCTGTAACAAGACTATCTTGACACATTGGATGCCTCATTGACTGCTGAAAAGAGGGGAAGTCAAGGACAATTTAAAAAACATCAACGGGGGGGAGGAATACATAAGCTAATACTGCAAATATCATTCTACCAAATGCCTGTGAGTATACCATGGGAAATGTCTTCTGTGCTTTTATACTTTTGGTTCTTACTGAAAACATAACTGATATTCCTGGAAAGGTTATAAAACTGAGAGGAAATATCAGGGTAGAAAATTTTCACAGACTGCATCTATTTCTGGTACAGATTATTTTTCCATTCTGGCCAGCTTATTTAACACAGATATGCTGGGTAAAGTGGAACTGACCGCCTTCTCAACATTAAAAGATATAAACTGAAATTAAGATGTTAGCTTATGTGTAATCTATTTGCCCGACAATATTATCTTGATAAATATGAAAGAACAATTTCTATATGTTCTATATATTATAAAAATTCTTAAATGGATGAAGAATCAAGTATTGGGAAATATTTATGAGTACATTTCTATTAACAAATATTTTAAATTTAAGCATTACTCTTAGAAAGCAACCTTTCTTCACTAAAAGTCACAGGAGTTACCTATCTCCAACTTTATATCTAGTCCTTGACTGACATACACAGGCCTTCCAAGAGAAATAGCTCAAAGTATGTAACTGATAACAGAAATACCTAGTAATCATTAACAAATAAGTGATTTTAAATTATTCATGGTCAGACGCTATAATTTATATTTTTACCTATTCCTACAAAAGGTATCCACTGTGAGTGCTCAACCTATATATATATAATGGGACAATTTTAAAAAGTTCAGAAATGATAGAGAAAAAGAAAAATGAGGGTCAGTGTGTTGCTTGAAATTAATTAGCAACTTCCGAGAGAAGTAATTAAAACACTTTTTAGATGGATATAATATCCTATCTATTCTAGTTCTAAGATGAGAAGTCTTCTTGTTGCTGTTCAGTTGCGCACCTGTTTCAGACTCTTTGTGACCCCATGGACTGCAGCACACCAGGCCTCCCTGTCCCTCACCAAGTTTGCCTAAGTTCATGTCCATTGCATTGGTGATGCCACCCAGCCATCTCATCCCCTGATGCCCTCTTCTCCTGCTCTCAATCTTTTCCAGCATCAGGGACTTTTCCAGCAAGTCGTCTGTTTGCATCAGATGACCCAAAATACTGGAGCTTCAGCTTCAGCATCAATCCTTTCAATGAGTACTTAGGGTTGATTTCCCTTAAGCGTGACTGGTTTGATCTCCTTGCAGTGGACTGCAAGGAGTCTTCTCCAGCACCACAGTTCAAAGGCATCAACTCTTTGGTATTCTGCCTTCCTTATGGTCCAACTCTCACAATCATATTTGACCACTGGGAAGACCATACAGACCTTTGTTGCCAGAGTAACATCTCTGCTTTTCAACACAGTGTCTAAGTTTGCAATAGCATTTCTGCCAAGAAGCAATCATCTTCTGATCAGGGAACCCCTGATTTCCTTCTTATGAAACTAATATTCAAAAAATACAAGGCAATAATTTTTTCATCAAAGTGTTTGTATTCTTACACATGAGCTTTGCATCATGGAAATCTATTGTTTTATCGCATCAAAGGCTTTCAATGGCTCTTACTGACATGAGCATATGTATCTGTGTATGTTTGTATCAAGTGCCTATCAAGTTGTTATAGCTACAGGAGTTCTCCAAGCCTCTCTCCTACTCAAGTCTGGCCCACCAGGTCATTTAGTGGTTTCTTTGTGTGTTCTCTTCTCTGTCTTTCACTTTTATTCAATGCAAAAATGTTAATCATCTAAGAAATGCAACATTATGATTCATATATATTACTTTAGAAACCATGGGCAAAAATAGTTTAAGTATTCCAAGTCTAATTTTCCTTTAAGAAAAATTCAGTCCTCATTTTGTACACAAACAAAAATTAATCACAACCTTTTTTCTCCTCCCCATCAAAGACAATGATATGTTAGGCTCAGTATGCACATTTGAAACATTTTTATTCCATCTCTGTAACACTACATTATCCTTTCTAACCATTAAATGGATTTCCCCTGATCATTACTTATGAATTAATGATAATACTATGTGCTATAGGTGTTAATTGCATTTTAGGTAGTCCATATCTGAGAGATTCAACTTGTTCATTTGTGACATCCAACCCCTCCATCTAACTGGTAGACTGAGAAAACAGTTCTCTTAAGCCTTATCTTTTTTTTGCCACTCCTTGCATAAGGCTCAAGGATATAAATCCATGTGATATAAATCCAGCTCCTATAAGTACATAACATGGCCCTAAAGAATAAAGCCTTTTATTGGTTGTCTCCCTTTGTGCTGAGCTGACATGAACTGCCTGCGGACAAAAGCAGGATCAATTAAGCTGATAACATTAAAATTGTGTGAGAACAGTGAGACCTACCTCGGCCATAATGCCAGAGCTTTCATTATACAGATTCTGTGACTCCACAAATGAATAAAGACACATATTCCCTGTGAAAATCAGTAGAAGCTAGTAGTTGGCTATGTTAGCAAAAAGGCGCTTGGGGAAAACACCATATATTCCCTTTCAAAAAGAAAGTGCTGACACCTCACTGAGCTGAGGACAATGAAAGCAACACGAGGCAAGACAGGGGACAGAATAAGAAGATTTGGAGAGACAGGAAGAACACACTTCCCACACACATCCTGGGACCTGAATGAACAGATCAATCTGACTTTAATTTCACAAAAAAGTACATAAGAATTCTAATGGGCCTATATATTAACATACAAAATCTTGAACTTGATCAAAGATCCATTACCTATCAATGGTGAGAAAAAACAAAAGGAAGATTCTAGCCTTTAGCTATAATTAAGCAAAATGAAAAATCAACTTTTCTTTGGAAGCCTGCAAATGAGTCTTGATTTGCCACTATACATCTTGGTTATTGAGAATGCTTTCATATTATACTTCTTTTTTTCATATTATGCAGTTTCAGACAAGACTGTGTATAGTTCTGAATGACAGGTCTGCCTCATAGAGAACTGTGCTATCTGGGAAAAAAAATGTCCAAAGTATTATACAATATTCCATGCAGAAAGGAGATTTGACTTTCCCACTTAACTTTCTCTGCAGAACTTCTCCAGCCTACCATAAATGTCTATTTCCGGGGGTCCTCTGTTCATTTAGTTACCAATGTATTCTGAATTCCCCTCTTTAGTCTAGATTGTAGGAGCTATTCCTCATGCAAATGTGCAGGGTTGTAAATTCATCTGTCATGGTTTTGCCTTCAGGTTATGTGATTAATAAAAAAAAGAAAGCTTGCTAATTAACATCTATATTTTATTGATTTTATTATTTTGAGAAAAAATTATCATAACTCACTTGAAATGTTTTATTAAATTCTAGAACTGAAGGTTTTACTAAAGAAAATAGATCGATTTGCAAAGCTAGTCAACAGTGGAATCCAGAAAAGAAATCCAAGTATTCTTCATGTATTTCATGCATAGAACTAATCCATTTTAATAAAAATCATAAATTAACTAACTAATCTTAGTGTTAGATCACTAATTTAAAAGGGCTAAATACATGTTTCAATGCCATTCTCCCAAATCATCCTACCCTCTCCCTCTCCCACAGAGTCCAACAGACTCAGGAAAGGAGGAGGGAGGGGGGTTCAGGATGGGGAACACGTGTATACCTGTGGCAGATTCATGTTGATGTATGGCAAAACAAATGCAATATTGTAAAGTAATTAACCTCCAATTAAAATAAATGAATTTATATTTTTTAAAAAAGAAAAAATAAAAGGGCTAACTAATATTTTAACACAAGATAACTCTCTTGGCTGATTCAAGAGGTCTGATCTGGGTATTAAGCCAAGACAGTCACCTCTAGAAGTGCTCTCAAGTCTTCAGTTTTCTGTCTAAGAAGTTTCTGTTAAGAATGGCATTGATTTAAGGTGATAGGACTAATGTCCATTTCAATGTCTATGTTCTATACTAATCTCTGAATTACTACCTCAAAGAGGTATAGCACAATTTCAAAAGAAGTGTACTATTAACAAAAACATTGCTTGCCATATCAGTAAACAAAAGATGTTGTGGCCATCAGGCCATCAGCCATCATAGCTACCTCTGAATGCATCAGTTCAGTTCAGTCGCTCAGTTGTGTCCGACTCTGTGATCCCATGGATTGCAGCACGCCAGGCTTCCTTAAACATCACCAACTCCCAAAGCCTACTCAAAATCATGTCCATTGCATTGGTGATGCTATCCAACCATCTTATCCTCTGTCATCCCCTCTCCTCCTGCCTTCAGTCTTTCCCAGCATCAGGGTCTTTTCCAGTGAATGAGTTCTTTGTATCAGGTGGCCAAAGTATAGGAGTTTCAGCTTCAGCATCAGTCTTTCCAATGAACATTCAGGGTTGATTTCCTTCATGATGGACTGGTTGGATCTCCTTGCACTCCAAGGGACTCTCAAGAGTCTTCTCCAATACCACAGTTTAAAAGCATCAATTCTTCTGCACTCAGCTTTCTTTATGGTCCAATTCTCAACATCCATACATGACTCCTGGAAAAACCATAGCTTTAACTAGATGGACCTTTGTTGGTAAGGTAATGTCTTTGCTTTTTAATATGTTGTCTAGGTTGGTCATAGCTTTTCTTCCAAGGAGCAAGCATCTTTTAATTTCATGGCTGCAGTCATCATCTTCAGTGATTTTGGAGCCCCCCAAAATAAAGTCTTTCACTGTTTCCATTGTTTCACCATCCATTTGCCATGAAGTGATGGGACCAGATGCCATAATCTTAGTTTTCTGAATGTTGAGTTTTAAGCCAACTTTTTCACGCTTCTCTTTCACTTTCACCAATAGGCTCTTTAGTTCTTCTTTGCTTTCTGCCATAAGGGTGGTGTCATCTACTTATCTGAGGTTGTATATATTTCTCCTGGCAATCTTGATTCCAGCTTGTGCTTCAGCTAGCCTGGCATTTCGTATGATGTACTCTGCATATAAGTTAAATAAGCAGGGTGACAATATACAGTAAGTTCCTCAGAGATATCTAAAAGGTTGCCTCCCAGGCTTAAATTCTCAGAAAGTCCACCAAATAAAACACAATTCTCACCCTTTAGGTTGGACCTTTTTTACAGTCAACAGTACACTGGTTTAAACTCCTCACAAAGTAGACACTAACATAGGTAGTGTATTTGGAGGACTGATCTCTGCAAGGAATAACAGAGAGTGAGAAAGTAAACAAGGAAGAAGGAAACAATAAAAATGCCTTAATGAGTTTGATCCTGTTCTAGCTGCATCTCAAGGATCCTGTGAGAGACCAAGGAAACTGTTCTTCAGAATTCTGCATAAAGATTTATCTCCTGTAGTCTACTAACAGGGAAGCCTGGCATGTTGCAGTTCATGGGGTCACAAAGAGTCGGACATGATGGGGCTACTGAGCTGAACTGATTAAGTTATGTTGTCTAAACAGAAGCTCAAAGAGTTGATCGCATTTTCACAGTAGACGTTGACTGCTCTCTGCTCATGCCCTACCTTGGTGACTTAGCTAGAACCCATTTCTCCGTCTTTTGCTCCTGTTCTTCCTGTCACATCGCCTGTTTAAAGTTCCTGAGTTAGAGAGTCTGATTCGACTAGCTGACCTGTAGTATAGGACACTGATGTTCATCCTTAGGTCATTCTGAGCAACAGTATGTCATTAACCAGTCAACAGGTGGTCGGATTTAAGTCTGGTCTACCCTGGGTCCAAGGTGGTGGAGATGTGAGATGCAGATTATATCAACCCTTTTCTTAGGAATCATAGAGCACCTATGTATGAAATAGGCATTTTGAGGCTTTCCAGAAGAGGACTTTGGAATGGGAAAGTCCCTGTCTTGACTATTCTAACCATTGAGGTTGATAACTTTTCTTTCATTTATAATTTGTAATACATGATGTATGCACAGTCCATTGTTCTCTGAATATTTTTCATAGCTCCAGCTACTGTATCTCATATTCTGTACCCAGAAGCTACTCAATAAATATTGCAGAGTGAACTCAGGGGCTCTGGAAATTTCAAGAAAAAGATGATAGTGTACACAGCAGGCAAATATAGGCTGTAAGTGCCTACCAAAGTTCATCTAATTATGATTCATTAGGTCAAAACTAGTGCTGCTGGTTTACATGGTCATTCCAATACAAAATACTATCAATCTAAGTTAAAAATGCTACACTTGTCAGCAACAACCAATCTTTGCTAGACGGTGCATGTGTGTCTATAAGTACTAATGGAAAGCAACAAAAATCCTTTTGAGAAAAAAGACCAAAGCAAAATAAATACCCTAAACCCAAATATAGTTTGAGTTCTTCAACACACTTCAACATATCACTGTACATAGAATAAAATATTTAGGACTATAGCAGGAGTGACTCAGAATCCTGTTTGAAAGAAGAAACTGTTTCAAGTGAAATCCTCCTGGGCTACCTGCATTCTTATTGTTTTTCATTGTAAATCTTGTCAGAGAGCTTTGAGAAGAAAACAGAACTTTTAGTAACTCTCACATGATTACTTGCACTTTTTTAGTATTCTGTATAGTCAAGGGGGTATTCCATTGCAAATTCTTCTGAAGATTTTCTTTCTTTCTTGTTTTAAATTTAAATTTTAAAAGTTTTAGCCTTTTTGTAAAACAAACTTGATTAGCATATAAGCCCACAGTTGCAGGACGTGCTTCTTCTGATATGATGATAATTTTTTACCTGTGTGATATTTGTTGTGGCTAATCAAGTGAGCAAATATTCCTTGATGTACTATGAAAATTTTCTAGGCTAGGGGTCATGGAACAGCTAGAGGATAGAGTCCACGCCTTCAAGGAACTCACAAGATAGTGAGGGAATAAGACAAGTATGCAAATAAGATAGAATATAATGTGCCATAAGACAGATATTCCCTGGTGGCTCAGAGGGTAAAGCGTCCGCCTGCACTGCAGGAGACCCGAGTTCGATCCCTGGGTTGGGAAGATCCCCTGGAGAAGGAAATGGCAACCTACTCCAGTACTGTTGCCTGAAAAAACTCCCGTGGACGGAGGAGCCAGTTAGGCTACAGTCCATGGGGTTGCAAAGTGTCAGACATGACTGAGCAACTTCACTAATCACTAAGAAAAATATGAAATGATGCTCATAGGAATAGAGTGGGTGAATACATAACTTAAAATTCATGCAAAATATAATATTTAAGATGATTTCTAAAAACCAGGCTGTATTTAACAGACAAAACTGGAAGGAAAGACATTTCAGGGGTTAAAAAAAACAAAAAAAAGAAATCAAAACCAAGGCATGATGTCTTAACTGTAATGATTTCTGTTTAGGAAAGGTGTGGATAGGTATAAGAAAGTAGACCAGAAATGAGTGATCATCAAGTACCAGTTGGAGAAGTTGTAATAAATTGAAAGGAAGATTCTAAAAGTTCAGAGGTGGGGAGCTAAATAACTAACTCTATACTGGTTGAGAATATGGGAGATATTTAAGAAACCATTAGAGGTCTTCAGTTATACCCTAGACCTTTTCCACAATTCATTTCCAATGACGAAACAGAAACTCCTAGGCTCTCGAGATAAATCAAGGAGCCAAGCCCCATGGATCTCCAAGGACATCTTTGGGCAAATCCCGCCCCTACTCTCCATCTTAGTGAGCTCTTGGTTACTGTGAATGCTGGAGAGACAGATAGTGACAAGAACGGAACCAAGGAAGGGAGGGAGGGAGAGAGAAAGAAAGGGAAACGGAAGGGGAGAGGGAGGGGAGAACCTACCTTACACAGAAGACTTACAAAGATATTTCACTTCTACCAACATTTTACTCTTGCAACATTTTTAAGGAAAATAGGAGTGTTACTCTGAGAGTAATTTAGAAGAAGCTGGGCTAGGTGACACATCTAAATGGTATAGTTACTAACTGATGTGATCAGTTTGCACTATAATTTTTTGCGCATTGCTTTTTTCATTACACCAAATGGCACCTTTAGGATTCAGCAGTGGTACACCTACTTATTTGCCAATGGTTTTCACATCTCTTATGTAAGCCTAGACATTTTCTTCAGTCATCAGGACTGTAAGTTTAGCTCTCAGCTGCAGGTCTCTCTCTAGATATCCTACAGACAGATTAAGTCCACCAAGTTCACCGCATAACTGTCTTCCCAATAAACTTGACCTTCTCTTGCCTGTTTTACAATGGATCAAGTCAAACAGAGTCATAAATATTGTTAATTTTTTCCTCTGCTTAATTTACCATATCTAATCAGTCTCTGTGCCTTAATATATTATTAATATTAAGAAATTATTTAATATTTTCCTTAATATTTTCTTTAATATTCCTTCCTTAATATTTTCCCCATTCCTAGTGTAAACACCTTGGTTCTGATCTGCATTATCTCTTACTCTTAAGAGATAACATTCAGTTATAATAAGCACATGTGACCTTCAAACCCATACTATGCCCTTTGAGCACCTAAGCTTTTTTATAACTCCTCTGTGCTAGAAAACACAAATGTAGCACATTGTTGGTGTCAAAATATTAAATCTAACTACATTGTCTCATAGCTTATATCACATATGCTATATTAGAAAAGATTTAATTGAGATTGTTTATTTTTAACATTTTCTTAAGAAAGTGAATAAATAGAAAATGATTTCTTTTAAATTTCAGTAAACTAAATTCAATTTCTAGGAAAGAACTTAGTGTGAAGTCATTTCCTAAATTATTCTGCTCAAAAAATGTAGATAAAATGTCTTGATAGGTTGTGCAAAAGCATTTAACTAAAGTGTTGTACCTGGAAAGAATGCATATTTATTTTCGAGGTTGCATACCTGTTTTGTTGCTGTTACCCACAGAGAATTCTATTATAATTCATGATATATGATAGCTTTATTTCTCAGAACTACTTTATTGTGTTTGGCACTCTATCACTCATCTATAATGAGCCAGTCAGAATGGTACCACTAAAACATAATCTAGTTGTCTCATCTATAAATAAATATATAAACATACATATGTGCATATATGTATTAAATTTTCTCCTAGCTCTTGAAAAGATGAAAACATTTTCAAAGATAGAGCATGACAAAGACATTTAGTTCACAAAATACCTTAGAGTAATGAAATAAGATAACTTGAGAGATATATTGACACATGGTAAAAGATTTGATTATGAATTATGCATAACTATTGCCTTGCAGCATAAATGTGCCCTAGCGGACACATAAACACACACTACACAAGCATGCGAAATCCTGTTCAAAACTTTAATCCTTATAACTGTGTATCAAGGGCACACTGTGTACCTTAGCAACCAGGCTAATTCATGTACCTCAGAAAGACATGGTAGCCACTTTGGGTTGCTCAGTGCCCATTTGAACTCAGTTCCTTTATCAAAAGCTTCTTGTTTTACTTTTTTAAAAAAATTTCAAAATATTCTGTTTTGTACTCATTTTGCCCAGGGGAAAAAAACTAAAAAAAAAAAAAATCAATGGCTAGGAGACAAATACTTTATTCACGTCCAACCTAAATGGTTATAAAGACTGGAGAAGGAACAAGCAGGAAGACCCCTGCACTCTCCCATCTCCCTTGTCCACATTCTGCTCCCACACTGTGATCCAGCCACCATGTCCTTCAGACGGTTTCTCACGTATCAGGCTCAGGTCAGCCCTGGGGTTTTTCTTTCCACTACTCTCTCTCTCTAGAGGATTCCCACTTGCCATTGCCTGCATAGATCCTTCCCTTCCTTCCAGTCTCAGCATAACATCTCTGTCAGGGAGGATTTCTCTACCACCCAGTATAACACAGCCGCCCACCCCCCATCATTCTCCTTTATGAATGCTTCCTCTTTTTTCACAGCACACAGGACAATGCCCAGCTCAGTACACGGTAGACGTGCAATAAATACTGAAGGAAAGAAACTAGGAAGAGAGGAAGAACAATGATGAAAACTAAGGAAAATGACAGTCAGAAAGAAAGGAGATAACTTTTAAAAGGAAGGCAAAGATAAGAACAGAACAAGCAGAAAATAGAGAAAAGACAGGGACTGAGAACAAAGTATTATAAACTGTACTGAAAAAAAAAAAAATAAAAAGAAAGCATAAAATAAAAAGAAAATGATCTCTGATGACAGTCCAGCCAATCCAACATTTTTCCATGAATATCAACTAGAGAACCAGACTGGAACAAGATTATGACTGTCACCAATGAAAAATTGTCATGCTGATGTCTCCCTGTAATGGATGCATTGGTTTATGGACCCAAACTCCTTGAGTCAGCACCACAAATCTGGCTAATGTTCTTTAGAACAGCATTTGCCATTTAGGGTTCTGATTTAGCTGACAGATGTGTAAAATCCCTTGTAGCCAGTTACCTTACTATTGATTACACATCTGTGAGACTCATAGATCCTTATTTTTTCTAGCTAAGGTCAGCGTTACTCTAAGACTTGATACCGAGCTGTCTGTTTTAAAGGGCATGGCACAAACTCAGGCTATACTTTGGCTATTTCCACCTTTTACCCCCGGTGGTTCTGTAGATGAATATGGAAGATACTGATCTAAAGTCCTCTGCTGGGAAATGAATGTGTGTTGGTGAATTTGGGGTTAAGGAAAAAGTCTGGTGCCCTTTGTTTCTTATACATAAGTAAAGCTGAGGCTTGAAGTTGTCAAAGGACACTCCCAAGTGAATTCAGGTAACAAATATGCAGCTTTCAATGAAGCCTACCCTGACGATCAGTTGCTAAGTCATCTCCGACTCTTTGCAATCCCATGGACCGCAGCACACTAGGCTCTTCTGTCCTTCACTATCTCTCAGAGTTTTCTCAGATTCCCTCATCAGCCTATACTAATAGCCTTATCTAAAATTGAAAATTTACTCTTTCTGCCACATTCCCAATTCCTCTTAATATGTTCTACTTCTATTGCCCTTCTCCCCCACCAACATACGTCCATGACTTGAGGCATTTATTTCCTTCTCCTCCTACTAGAATATAAGCAAATGTGTTAGGGATATCATCTATTTTGTGCACAAATATATTCCATTTTGTTAAATGATGACTAAATGAATGAAAAAATGAGTGAAGGTAAGTATTCTACACTGTGGGAAGTGAGGAGACAAGTAACATTTGGATCTTTGCCTCTGCAGAGCTTATGATCTCATTGGAAAAACAATCATATACACAGGAAATTAGATAATAACTCCTATGAGATAGCAAACATTAATAAATATAATTATAGATGTTAATAAATAACATTGAACCATAAGGAGAATAGCTTCCTGTAGTGGTAATAACACTGGATTTGGAAAGCAGGGGTTGAATCCTGCCTCAACCATTTACCAACTATATCTTTAACACTTATTAACTATGACTCAGACAAGTCACTTAAACACTCTGAGTATCAGATTCCTTATTAATATAAATGAATAAGAAAAGCTTCCTCATGGGATTCTTGTGAGGGTAAAGTGAGATTACAACTGTGAAAACAATTGGCTAATAATATTTACTCAAGATATGTCAGTTGAATAGATGGACATTCTCATTTACAAATGAGACAAGCAGAGTGCTTAGCTGCTTCTCTGAGGTCAAACAGTTTAAATGTCAGATTAGGAGTTCCAAGTCTCCTGGTTCCCATCCCAGTATTAATGAAAATAGAATATAGTGCCTTCCCTGTCGCTTGACTTTATTACTATGAGCAATTCTGTTTCTCACACATAACAAAAATTTATCATTTGTTCTAGAAAAGGAGCATCATTTCCCTGAAACACCCTCATTAGGCTCCAAGATGTCTAAGCTCTGTCTCCCTGTAATCGGTTTACTTGTGAAGGAGCAATTTGCTTTACGACCTCTTTGCAGAGTCTGAAGGGTTTATGACCATGTGGTGTCAACAAGGAGCTCTAAGATGCTTTCAGTTCCATTTACTAGCTTCAGGGTCTTGTAAGAATTGTAGGAACCTATTTGTTCTGAAAAGACTGGAGTTTGAACATTAAATCTGAGTGGTGCTCCTGCTTTTTCCTCTTACTGTCAAATGGAACAGTCAGTTCTCATGGTCCATTCAACAACTAGAGCAGCATTCCTTAGGAAAATATGATTGGTACCAATATGATGTGTTTTGAATAACACATCAACTTAAAACAATACTTCCTCTTGTCCTTTCACAAGCCTTCTGAAAGGCTGGGTGAATCTGTTTTAGTCAGTCTTATTAACTTCTTTAAAAATGGAAATAAAGATTTCCAAGAAGCCAAGAAACTGATTACCTCAACCTGGTGTTCTGAAATCTATGATAATGGAAAGGTCGTGCTATTTCCTTACCTTTAAATGCATAAGTTGAGACATGAAAACAAGGGGATAAAATAGTTAAAGGCTCAGAGGCCTTAAACCTATTTATCATGCAATCCTGTTAGCACCACGTGAATCTTAAATTAAGCAGTTGAGGAGATACCTTAAAAAACTAAAGGAAATCTTACCCTAACTTTCTCAAGTACAAAAAATATGGTTGTCATGCAGGTATTACTGTGCATGGTACTTTAAGAGGAGGCTGTGAAACAGAATCGAGCCACATTTTGTCTCTCAAATGCTACACTGACTCTAGTCTCAGCCATAATCTGTAAATTTGCTTCAATTTCCTCCCTCTGATAAACAGTTGTTTAATTTTGTTTTGCTTTTTCTTCTTACTTATCAATAGTTATGCAGTTTTTCATACCAAATTCCCAATTGTCACTGATCCAATATTTTGTGTCTCAATTCCTGTATTTCTTCTTTCCTCTGATGGTATCAATTCTTAGTGTGGTTCCCTAGCCCCAGAGTAATTGAAGGGATTGGAATTGGCCTGCTGAATGGGTATTTAGATATATAGATTGTCAGAGATACACTTCTGAGTCCTTAAGTCCCCACTGTCCTGCTAATAAAACCAGAAAATTAAAGTCTTCAACTGAAAGTGTAACCCTACCTTCTAAATAAATGGCCCAGCAATTCATCCCCATACAAGTCCTTCAAGGTCACATGCTGAAAAAAGCTGACCTTACTCAGGCTAGGAAAGAAACCTGATACCTCACAGCATTAAAAAAAAAAAAAAAAGTTAGATCTTTCTTCTTTATGTCTGCCAAATGGAGCTGCTAACAGCTTTTTACTATGTTTAGCTGCTTCTTGTAGTTTGGGGATCATCTGGTAGACCCCATTTGGACCTACAGGTAGGGTTCCCTATAGTCTTCATGTCCACAAGTAACCGCCCCCACCCCCTACGCCAAACACACCTGACACATTGAAATCTATCCACAGGATCGGTGGATTTCATTACAGTTTGGCAAGAAGACAAAAAGCTGTTTAACTTTTAGCTACCCAGAAAGATAACCTGAATTAGATGAGCTGAGGTTATGAAACAAGGGTCCAACCAGCTCTTAAATCTCGGTTTTCTCTCCTTATTTTTCCTAAGCTTCCCAGAAAAGCATCCATTGCAATGGCACCCCACTCCAGTACTCCTGCCTGGAAAATCCCATGGATGGAGGAGCCTGGTAGGCTGCAGTCCATGGGGTCGCAAAGAGTCGGACACGACTGAGCGACTTCACTTTCACTTTTCCCTTTCATGCATTGGAGAAGGAAATGGCAGCCCACTCCAGTGTTCTTGCCTGGGGAATCCCAGGGACGGCGAAGCCTGGTGGGCTGCTGTCTATGGGGTCGCACAGAGTCAGACACGACTGAAGTGACGCAGCAGCAGCAGCAGCAGCCTTTAGCTCATATCACCTCATTGCAATTCCTCAGCTCCTGCAATTTGTCTTAGTTGAGTATATGAATGCTCTCCATGCTAAAAATAGATTGATTCTATCTTATTTTTAAGCTGAAGTTTCCAACTCATGGATTAATCTTTTTCTTTTTCTAAAAACATTTTAAAATTAAATGTCTTAAAAACAAACCTACACTGAATAATTTTTCCTGAAACAGCATCCGTCTGCCTCAGCATTTCTCTCACTTCAGGATCAGTTCTATGTACACATTTCGTGTATACACATGGTACTACAGCAAGTGCCGTAAATGATTACGTAGCAACAAACTGGCTTGCACGTGGCCCCTAGTACTCTTGTCTGGGGCTTTGTCCTGGATGAATGATCTCATCCCAATCCTGTCTATTTATTTGCTTCAAGATTCCTAAACTAACACCAGACTTTTGCCTTAGCATTGACCAAACTATTAACTTATATAGAATCTATGTAGAAAGATACTAACGAAAGAAGAAAATGCATTCATTTTGTTTCAGTGCAGAAGAGTATGTTTTAAAAAAAAAAAAAAAAGTTAGATCTTTCTTCTTTATGTCTGCCAAATGGAGCTGCTAACAGCTTTTTACTATGTTTAGCTGCTTCTTGTAGTTTGGGGATCATCTGGTAGACCCCATTTGGACCTACAGGTAGGGTTCCCTATAGTCTTCATGTCCACAAGTAACCGCCCCCACCCCCTACGCCAAACACACCTGACACATTGAAATCTATCCACAGGATCGGTGGATTTCATTACAGTTTGGCAAGAAGACAAAAAGCTGTTTAACTTTTAGCTACCCAGAAAGATAACCTGAATTAGATGAGCTGAGGTTATGAAACAAGGGTCCAACCAGCTCTTAAATCTCGGTTTTCTCTCCTTATTTTTCCTAAGCTTCCCAGAAAAGCATCCATTGCAATGGCACCCCACTCCAGTACTCCTGCCTGGAAAATCCCATGGATGGAGGAGCCTGGTAGGCTGCAGTCCATGGGGTCGCAAAGAGTCGGACACGACTGAGCGACTTCACTTTCACTTTTCCCTTTCATGCATTGGAGAAGGAAATGGCAGCCCACTCCAGTGTTCTTGCCTGGGGAATCCCAGGGACGGCGAAGCCTGGTGGGCTGCTGTCTATGGGGTCGCACAGAGTCAGACACGACTGAAGTGACGCAGCAGCAGCAGCAGCAGCCTTTAGCTCATATCACCTCATTGCAATTCCTCAGCTCCTGCAATTTGTCTTAGTTGAGTATATGAATGCTCTCCATGCTAAAAATAGATTGATTCTATCTTATTTTTAAGCTGAAGTTTCCAACTCATGGATTAATCTTTTTCTTTTTCTAAAAACATTTTAAAATTAAATGTCTTAAAAACAAACCTACACTGAATAATTTTTCCTGAAACAGCATCCGTCTGCCTCAGCATTTCTCTCACTTCAGGATCAGTTCTATGTACACATTTCGTGTATACACATGGTACTACAGCAAGTGCCGTAAATGATTACGTAGCAACAAACTGGCTTGCACGTGGCCCCTAGTACTCTTGTCTGGGGCTTTGTCCTGGATGAATGATCTCATCCCAATCCTGTCTATTTATTTGCTTCAAGATTCCTAAACTAACACCAGACTTTTGCCTTAGCATTGACCAAACTATTAACTTATATAGAATCTATGTAGAAAGATACTAACGAAAGAAGAAAATGCATTCATTTTGTTTCAGTGCAGAAGAGTATGTTTTCCTTTCTCAGACCTTCTGGCCAAGCAGTAGTTTTAGAATTAAATAGTTTTGTAGTTTGTGTTTGGATAACCTGACCACATTCTCCAGGCAATTTTATATGGTTCTGATCCATCACTTACAATAATAACCTTGTCCATAGAATAACACTTAGATTAAAATTCATGAATTTTGGCCTGAGGAAGCAAATGCAGCCTCACTACATACATTACAGTTCCATCCAGAAACAAGTACTTAGTCAACCAAACATATAATTTGCGTTGAATCTTTTGGAAAAATCTTCACATTACCCACATCTAAGAGGCTGTGTTTTACTTTTCATCACTCTATAGATTCACTCTCTCAAAAAAATATTACTCTCCAAATGACCATTTTCTATACCTCTTCTTCTAAGCTCTGCTGAAAACTCAGTGAATGTAGCCATACTTTTCTTTTTCAAACACTCCACCTTCTAAGCATCTGAACTCTGAAATAAATGTGTCTTGTTTTATCTGGCTACTCTCTTATCTTCTGTAACTTCCTTCCTTGGACTTGGACTGGGTATTGTTCAAATTTCCTTTCCTAGCCCTGGCCCTTTTTCTCTCCTCTCTCTCTCTCCTTTTTTTTTTTTCTCCACTTTGTTTTTCCTTCAGTGATCACTGTTACTCTGGTGGATATCAGTAAAAAAGAACTTTCTCAGACTCATGACTCCCATTCCTAACCATCTGTTATTCAGAATCATTTCAGTTGTTCCATGAAAGCATTAAATTCAATGTGTTAAGGAATAAACTCATTTTGTGCTCTTCAAGTCTGTTCTTAAACTAGTATTTCCCATATTACTTTTTATACCATTGATCTCCTGGTTACTCCAACTTAAGATCAGTTCAGTTCAGTTGCTCAGTTGTGTCTGACTCTTTGTGATCCCACGGACTGCAGCACGCCAGGCCTCCCTATCCATCACCAACTCCCAGAGTTTACCCAAACTAATGTCCATTGAGTCGGTATGCCCTCCAACCATCTCATCTTCTGCCATCCCCTTCTCATCCTGCTTTCAATCCTTCCCAGAATCAGGATCTTTTCAAATGAGTCAGCTCTTCATATCAGGTGGCCAAGGTATTGGAGTTTCAGCTTCAACATCAGTCCTTCCAATGAACACCCAGGACTGGTCTCCTTTAGGATGGACTGGCTGGATCTCTTTGCACTCCAAGGGACTCTCAAGAGTCTTCTCCAACACCACAGTTCAAAAGCATCAATTCTCCAGTGTTCAGCTTTCTTTAGAGTCCAACTCTCACATCCATACATGACTACTGGAAAAACTATAGCCTTGACTAGACAGACCTTTGTTGGCAAAGTATGTCTCTGCTTTTTACTATGCTGTCTAGGTGGGTCATAACTTTTCTTCCAAGGAGTAAGCGTCTTTTAATTTCATGGCTGCAATCACCATCTGCAGTGATTTTGGAGCGCCAAAAAATGAAGTCTGACACTGTTTCCACTGTTTCCCCATCTATTTGCCATACAGTGATGGGACCAGGTGCCATAATCTTAGTTTCCTGAATGTTGAGCTTTAAGCCAACTTTTTCACTGTCCTCTTTCACTTTCATCAAGAGACTCTTTAGTTCTTCTTCATTTTCTGCCATAAAGGTGGTGTCATCTGCATATCTGAGGTTATTGATATTTCTCTCAGCAATCTTGATTCCAGCTTGTGATTCATCCAGCCCAGCATTTCTCATGATGTACTCTGCATATAAGTTAAATAAGCAGGGTGACAATATACAGCCTTGACGTACTCCTTTTCCTATTAGGAACTAGTCTATTGTTCCATGTCCAATTCTAACTGTTGCTTCCTAACCTGCCTATATTTCTCAAGAGTCAGGTCAGGTGATCTGGTATTTCCATCTCTTTCAGAATTTTTCACAGTTTATTATGATCCACACAGTCAAAGGCTATGGCATAGTCAATAAAGCAGAAATAGATGTTTTTCGGGAACTCTCTTGCTTTTTCCACGATCCAGCAGATGTTGGCAATTTGATCTCTGTTTCCTCTGCCTTTTCTAAAACCAGCTTGAAAATCTGGAAGTTCACGGTTCATGCCTGGCTAGGAGAATTTTGAGCATTACTTTGCTAGCATATGAGATGAGTGCAATTGTGCAGTAGTTTGAGCCTTCTTTGGCATTCTCTTTCTTTGCAATTGGAATGAAAACTGACCTTTTCCAGTCCTGTGGCCACTGCTGAGTTTTCCAAATTTGCTGGCATATTGAGTGCAGCACTTTTACAGCATCCTCTTTTAGGATTTGAAATAGCTCAGCTGGAATTCCATCACCTCCACTAGCTTTGTTCATTGTGATGCCTCCTAAGGCCGACTTGACTTCACATTCCAGGATGTTTGGCTCTCAGTGTGTGATCACACCATGATTATGCAGGTTGTGAATATACTTTTTGTACAGTTCTTCTGTGTATTCTTGCCACCTCTTCTTAATATATTCTGCTTCTGTTAGGTCCATACCATTTCTGTCCTTCATTGACCCATCTTTACATGAGATGTGCCCTGCTGCTACTGCTGCTAAGTCACTTCAGTCGTGTCCGACTCTGCACGACCCCATAGACGGCAGCCCACCAGGCTCCTCCGTCCCTGGGATTCTCCAGGCAAGAACACTGGAGTGGGCTGCCATTTCCTTCTCCAATGCATGAAAGGGAAAAGTGAAAGTGAAGTCACTCAGTCATGTCCAACTCTTCGCGACCCCATGGACTGCAGCCTACCAGGTTCCTCCATCCATGGGATTTTCCAGGCAAGAGTACTGGAGTGGGGTGCCATTGCCTTCTCCGGAGATGTGCCCTAGGTATCTCTAATTTTCTTGAAGAGATCTCCAGTCTTTCCCATTCTACTCTTTTCCTCTTTTTCTTGCATTGATCACTGAGAAAGGTTTTCTTACCTCTCCTTGCTATTCTTTGGAATTCTGCATTCAGATGGGTATATCTTTCCTTTTCTCCTTTGTCTTTCACTTCTTTTTCCATAGCTATTTGTAAGGTCTCCTCAGACAACCATTTTGCCTTTTTGCATTTCTCTTTCTTGGAGATAGTTTTGATATTTGCTTCCTGTACAATGTCATGAACCTCCATCCATAGTTCTTCAGGCACTCTGTCTATCAGATCTAATCCCTTGAATCTATTTGTCACTTCCACTGTGTGGTCATAAGGGATTTGATTTATGTCATGCCTGAATGGTCTAGTGGTTTTCCCTTCTTTCTTCAATTTAAGTCTGAATTTGGCAATAAGGAGTTCATGATCTGAGCCACAGTCAGCTTACTGGTCTTGTTTTTCCTGTATAGAGTTTCTCCATCTTTGGCTGCAAAGAATAAAATCAATATGATTTTGGTATTGACCATCTGGTGATGTCCATGTGTAGAGTCTTCTCTTGTATTGTTGGAAAAGGATGTTTGCTATGACCATTGCCTTCTCTTGGCAAAACTCTGCTAGCCTTTGCCGGACTTCATTCTGTACTCCAAGGCCAAATTTGTCACTTACTCCAGGTATTTCTTGACTTCCTACTTTTGCATTCCAGTCCCCTATAATGAAAAGGACAACTTTTTCGGGTGTTAGTTCTAGAAGATCTTGTAGGTCTTCATAAAGCCATTCAACTTCAGCTTCTTCAGCATTGCTGGTCAGGGCATAGACTTGGATTACTGTGATATTGAATGGTTTACCTTTAAAATGAATCAGTCTCTCCCATAAGGAAGCTTCCATAAGCCTCTTATCCTTATCCATCAGAGGGCAGACAGACTGAAAACCACAATCACAGAAAACAAACCAATCTAATCACATGGACCACAGCCTTGTCTGACTCAATGAAACTATGAGCTATGCTGTGTAGGGCCACCCAAAATGGACAGATCATGGTGGAGAGTTCTGACAAAATGTGGTCCACTGGAGAAGGGAATGGCAAACCACTTCAGTATTTTTGCTTTGAGAATCCCATGAACAGTATAAAAAGGCAAAAAGATAGGACACTGAAAGATGAACTCCCCAGGTCGGTAAGTGTCCAGTATGCTACTGAAAATCAGCGGAGAACTAACTCCAGAGAGAATGAAGAGATGGAGCCAAATCAAAGACAACACCCAGTTGTGGATGTGAGTGGTGATGGAAGCAAATTCCGATGCTGTAAAGAGCAATATTCCATAGGAACCTGAAATGTTAGGTCCATGAATCAAGGCAAATTGGAAGTGGTCAAACAGGAGATGGCAAGAGTGAACATTAACGTTTTAGGAATCAGCAAACTAAAGTGGACTGGAATGGGTGAATTTTACTCAGATGACCATTATATATCTACTACTGTGGGCAGGAATCCCTTAGAAGAAATGGAGTAGCCATCATAGTCAACAAAAGAGTCTGAAACGCAGTACTGGGATGCAATCTCAAAAATGACAGAATGATCTCTGTTTTTTGCCCTGGAAACGAACACAGACCTTTCCTACAAAATAGGCTTAAATAATATTATCATGGCATATCAAACTCTACTATTCTGTGTTCCTTTTCCAAGCTTGCATTTTGCTATCCATGAACATCATGCCCCCACAAAAACATTATGTACTATTCTATTATTTTTCCCAGACACACGTTTGCCAATGTTCTTTTCCACGTGTAACACCCTTTACCCTACCTATTGAACCATTCCTGACACAAATTTTCCACAGGCCAACATGAAAAGGGCCCAGTAATACATGCACACACAATAGGCTACATACAGAAGAGAACCCTGAGTTTGGGAAAATTGGATCTTTTATATTGAACACTGTTTTGCATTTTTGCTTGAGAGAGAGACAGCATTTCTATCTTCCAAAGCTGTTTGCTATACAAATCTCCTTGAAAAGACAGCCTTGAGAAATGGTAGCTAGTGCCCTAGCTGACAATACATATAGACACAAGAGACATAGAAATGACCTCCCAACAGTACTAGTTCTGAACATCCTCCAGATAGAAACAAACAAACAACAAAAAAAAAACACATTTTACATAGTGTCATGATCTCCTATCTTCCAAACATAAGGCAGTTATGCTTGTAAGCAATACCTTTCTCTTTTGAAAGTTTATGATATTTTCCATACATTGTTCTTTTTAAGCATAACATTTTATTGTACAATAATTACTTGTCCTCATAACTTTCTCCATTATAAGACTGTAGGTTCTTGAGTTCAGGGTCCTCCAAAACACAGAGAAGATATACATTATGCTTTTAAAAAAGGAGCAAATTAGAATAACATGCAAAATGGAAAGATTCTCAGAAAAATAAAAATTACTGAAACTGCCTCCATAAGAAATAGAAAAATCTGAATAGATCTAAAGTAGTGGGATGAGGGAGCCTGGTGGGCTGCCGTCTATGGGGTCGCACAGCGTTGGACACGACTGAAGCGACTTAGCAGCAGCAGCAGCAGCAGAGAGACTGAATTAGTAATTTAGAAACTTCTCACAGAGAAAACTCCAGGTCAAGATGGCTTCATTGGTGAATTTCACCAAATATTTAAAGGAAAAATCAACACTAATTTTTGACAAACCATTTTAGAAGATGAAAGAGGAAATGAACACTTCTCAACTCCATCTATGAGACCGATATTCCCTGATACTAAAATGAGACAAAGATAACACATGAAAAGAAAACTAAAGGCCAATATCCCTTATAAACATAGATGCAAAAATCGTCAATAAAACACTAGCATAGCAAATCCAACAACATATAAAACAGATCATACACTATGATCACCTGGGATTTATCCAACAAATGCAAGGTTGTGTTACCATACAAGAATCACACCGTGGACATGTACACACTATTATATTTAAAATGGATAACCAACAAGGACCTACTGTATAGCACATGGAACTCTGCTCACTGCTATTTGGCAGCCTGCATGGAATGGTAGTTTTGGGGAAAATGAATACATACATATTTATGGCTGATACCCTTCACTCTTCAACTGAAATTATCACAACATTATTAATTGGATATACTCCAATACAAAATAAAAAGTTTAAAAAAATTAAAAAATAAAAATCAAGCTGCTTAATGCTTTACATTAATGATGAAAGAAAGTGAAAGTGAAGTCGCTCAGTCATGTCCGACTCTTTGCGACCCCATGGACTGTAGCCTACCAGGCTCCTCTGTCCATGGGATTTTCAAGACAAGAGTACTGGAGTGAGTTGCCATTGCCTTCTCCAGGGGATCTTCCCAACCCAGGGATCAAACCTGGGTCTCCTGAGTTGTAGGCAGATGCTTTTACCATCTGAGTCACCAGGGAAGTATATTAATGATGAAAATGACACAAATTATATGGTCATTTCAATAGATGCAGAAAAAGCATTTCACAAAATCCAGCATTCTTTCCCTGTTGCCTCAGATGGTAAGAATCTGCCTGCAACGCGAGAGATCTGGGTTCTGTCCCTAGGTCAGGAAGATCCCTTAGAGAAGGGAATGGCAATCCACTCCAATATTCTTGCCTGGAGAATCCCAAGGACTGAGAAGCCTGGCGGACTACAGTCCATGGGGCCTCGAAGAGTCGGCCATGGCTGAGTGACTAACACAACGCAACACAACAGCATTCTATCATGAAAGAAAAAAGAAACACTCAACAAACTGGACTGGAATGGAACTTCCTCAAGCTGATAAAAGACATCCACAAAAGCAAATCTATAGCTAACATCATAATCAATGGCGAAACATTAAATACTTTCCTTCTAAGTCTGGAGGGATGACAAAGATATCTCCTCTTGACAGTTATAGTCAACATTGCACTAGAGAATCTATACAGCAAAATTAAGTAATAAAGAAATAATAAAAAGTATCTGGATTAGAAACAAAGAAGTAAAAATATCTCTATTGGAAGATGACATGACCTGGAATAAAGAAAATTCCAAAGAATGCAACAACAACAAAACCATTAGAACTAAAAGATGAATTCAAGCAAAGTTTCAGGATATAAGATCAGTACACAAAAAATCAAGTTGTTTTTCTAAATACTAGTATAAACAACCAAAACTAAAATGTAATTTTGCTTGCAATAGTACCAAAAAGATTAAAACTTAGGAATAAGCTTAACAAAATAAACATAAAATGTTTCCACTGAAAATAATAAGCCATTGTCAAGAAAATGAAAGATCTAAATAATTGGAAAAACAGCCCATGTTCATGAATTGAAAGAATTACTGTTGTTAAAATGCAATATTCTCCAAATTGATTTACAACTTCAAAATAATCTCTATCAAAACTCAAGTAATTTTTGCAGAAATTGGCAAGTTTATACAGAAATGTAAGAGACCCAGAAGAGCCAAAACGATACTAAAATGAACAAAGCTGGAGCACATACACTTTCTGATTTCAAAACTTTCTACAATGGCACAGTAATCAAGAGAGTGTGATATTAGCATAAAGACAGACACAGATCAACGGATTAGCCTTGAGAGTTCTGAATGAAATTCTCACATTTATAGTCAATTGACCTTTGATGAAGAAGTCAAGGCAATCCAGTGGGGGAAGGAACAATTAGTACTGAGGTAACTGAATAATCACGTGCAAAACTATGAATGAAAATCTACACAAGAATAGATCACTGAGACCTAGGCTAGTCAAAGAATACTTCGAGATGACCTAAAAAGTACATGTGATAAAAGAGAAGATGGGAAAGTTGGGTTTCATCAAAATCAAAGCTTAAGTACCCCATGGACTATACAGTTCATGAAATTCTCCAAGCCAGAATACTGGAATAGGTGCCCTTCCCCTTCTCCAGGGGATCTTCCCAACCTGGGAATCAAACCCAGGTCTCCCACATTGCAGGCATATTCTTTACCAGCTGAGTCACCAGGGAAGCCCAAGAATACTGGAGTGGGTAGCCTACTGCTTCTCCAGCAGATCTTCTCAACCCAGGAATTGAACCAGGGTCTCCTGCATTACAGGTGGATTCTTTACCAGCTGAGCTAACAGGGAAGCTCTTTAAATAATTAGTACTGAGGTAATTGGATAATCACATGCAAAACTATAACTAAAGATCACTATTCATATTATTAAAAAAATAATTCAAACTATATCATAGATTTAAATGTAAGAGCTAAAACTATGAAGGCTTTCAGAGGAAACACAAGAGTAGATCCCTGAGACTTAGGCTAGTCAAAAGTACTTCAACATGAAATAAAAATTACATGTGATAAAAGAGAAGATGGAAAAGTTGTGTTTCATCAAAATTAACACTTAAGTACATCAAATGTATCATCAAGAAAGAAAAGAGACAAATTGGAGAAAATGTTTTCAAATCATATATCTGATAGGTACTTTTCCATAATATATGAAACTCTTACAATTTAATAAAAGACAACCCAGTTTAAAAATGGACAAAGCATTTGAATAGAGAGTAATATTATATGGATAATTATATGGATGGCTACTAAGCACAGAAAAGGTACTCAAAAAAGTTGGTTATTAGGGAACTGTCAATCAAAACATATTATGTCAGACTCTACCTACTGCATCAGTCCAGCTCTCTCGCACCCTAGTTTCTGCTTGGATTGAGCCAAATGCGGGTATAAACAAAAGAATCAAGGATGGGGGAAAGACAGAAGTTGGAGTGTTTATTTCCCTGGCTACCTTCCTGCAGTATTTTGTGTTAAGAGAAAAAAGATTCTTCTATATGTCATAGCTCTTACTAACCCCTCGGAAAGGGGTGACCCTCTCAAGGTATATAGCTTCAGTGACAGATCCCGATAATCATTTGCTGCACTTGCAGCTTTAAGTTCCCTTACGCAGGAGCACTTCATCATTCCTTCTCGATTTTTCCAACTCTTTGCGATCTTGTGGACTGTCCAACTCTTTGCAATCCCATGGACTGTAGCCGGCAAATCTCCTCTGTCCATGGACTTCTCCAGGCAAGGATATTGGAATGAGTAGCCGTTCCCTCCTCTAGGGGATCTTCCCAAACCAGAGACTGAACCCAGATTTCCCATATTGAAGGGAGATTCTTTACAGTCTGAGCCACCAGGGAAGCCCCCAACCTTGATTACAACTATGTAAAATAATCCCTTCATAAGCCTCTCTTGAAATCACCCCTTTTGACTGGGCCTTTTGTTTAGGAGAAGCAGAGGTTAAAGCGTCTGCCTGCAATGTGGGAGACCAGGGTTCGATCCGTGGGTCGGGAAGATCCCCTGGAGAAGGAAATGGCAATCCACTCCAGTATTCTTGTCTGGAGAATCCCATGGACAGAGGAGCTGTGTGGGCTGTAGTCCATGGGTCACAGAGTTGGACACGACTGAGCGACTTCACTTTCACTTTCACTTTTGTTCAGGAGAGCTGGGACTCATGTATCCATTCCCCATGGAAACTCCCCCATGTACCCCACCTCACCAAGTATTTGCTGATTAATTAGAACAAATACTATTTTTATTTCTTATTTCTTTTTTTTTTTTAGGCTAGTCAAAAGTACTTCAACATGAAATAAAAATTACATGTGATAAAAGAGAAGATGGAAAAGTTGTGTTTCATCAAAATTAACACTTAAGTACATCAAATGTATCATCAAGAAAGAAAAGAGACAAATTGGAGAAAATGTTTTCAAATCATATATCTGATAGGTACTTTTCCATAATATATGAAACTCTTACAATTTAATAAAAGACAACCCAGTTTAAAAATGGACAAAGCATTTGAATAGAGAGTAATATTATATGGATAATTATATGGATGGCTACTAAGCACAGAAAAGGTACTCAAAAAAGTTGGTTATTAGGGAACTGTCAATCAAAACATATTATGTCAGACTCTACCTACTGCATCAGTCCAGCTCTCTCGCACCCTAGTTTCTGCTTGGATTGAGCCAAATGCGGGTATAAACAAAAGAATCAAGGATGGGGGAAAGACAGAAGTTGGAGTGTTTATTTCCCTGGCTACCTTCCTGCAGTATTTTGTGTTAAGAGAAAAAAGATTCTTCTATATGTCATAGCTCTTACTAACCCCTCGGAAAGGGGTGACCCTCTCAAGGTATATAGCTTCAGTGACAGATCCCGATAATCATTTGCTGCACTTGCAGCTTTAAGTTCCCTTACGCAGGAGCACTTCATCATTCCTTCTCGATTTTTCCAACTCTTTGCGATCTTGTGGACTGTCCAACTCTTTGCAATCCCATGGACTGTAGCCGGCAAATCTCCTCTGTCCATGGACTTCTCCAGGCAAGGATATTGGAATGAGTAGCCGTTCCCTCCTCTAGGGGATCTTCCCAAACCAGAGACTGAACCCAGATTTCCCATATTGAAGGGAGATTCTTTACAGTCTGAGCCACCAGGGAAGCCCCCAACCTTGATTACAACTATGTAAAATAATCCCTTCATAAGCCTCTCTTGAAATCACCCCTTTTGACTGGGCCTTTTGTTTAGGAGAAGCAGAGGTTAAAGCGTCTGCCTGCAATGTGGGAGACCAGGGTTCGATCCGTGGGTCGGGAAGATCCCCTGGAGAAGGAAATGGCAATCCACTCCAGTATTCTTGTCTGGAGAATCCCATGGACAGAGGAGCTGTGTGGGCTGTAGTCCATGGGTCACAGAGTTGGACACGACTGAGCGACTTCACTTTCACTTTCACTTTTGTTCAGGAGAGCTGGGACTCATGTATCCATTCCCCATGGAAACTCCCCCATGTACCCCACCTCACCAAGTATTTGCTGATTAATTAGAACAAATACTATTTTTATTTCTTATTTCTTTTTTTTTTGGGGGGGGGCTCCAAAATCACTGCAGATGGTAACTGCAGCCATTAAATTAAAATATGCTTGCTCCTCTGAAGAAAACTTATGACCAACCTAGACAAGTTATTAAAAAGCAGAGACTTTACTTTGACAACAAAGGTCCATCTAGTCAAAGCTATGGTTTTTCCAGAAGTCATGTAAGGATGTGAGAGTTGGACTCAAAAGAAAGCTGAGCATCGAAGAATTGATGCTTTTGAACTGTGGTGTTGGAGAAGACTCTTCAGAGTCCCTTGAATTGCAAGGAGATCCAACCAGTCCATTCTAAATGAAATCAGTCCTGAATATTCATTGGAAGGATTGATGCTGAAGCTGAAACTCCAATACTTTGGCCATCTGATGCAAAGAACTTTCTCATCTGAAAATACCCTGATGCTGGGAAAGATTGAAGGCAGGAGGCAAAGGGGACGACAGAGGATGAGATGATTGGATGGCATCACTGTCTCAGTGAACATGAGTTTGAATAAACTCTGGGAGTTGGTGATGGACAGAGAGGCCTGGTGAGCTGCAGTCCATGGAGTCGCAAAGAGTCAGACACGGCTGAGTGACTGAACTGACTGAACTGAGAACAAATACTGGCCACAAACAGCTGGTACCTCTGAAGAGAGGAGCCCTAGTGAACAGTAGCCCAGCCTATATGCTACCTTATTTCTTCACTATTAGTTCACATGCAATTAGAAGGCAACAAATATTTGTAGAATAAATTAATACATCATTGCAGATATCATTTAACTTTGGCAGAAAAGCATATCTGTCCTCTTCACCTCTGTTTTCCCTGCAATTAAACCAGTGTCAAATATATAGAGGGTGTATGAAAACATTTATAGAATAAATTAAAAAAATACTTTGAGGCATTGCATATTTCCTACATGCCAGACATAATATTCAGATACATTTACTGTACTATTTCAACTCAGTTCAATGACACCAATTAGGTATTATTACCACATTGCAGTTGCAATCAAGACAAGCAGAGGTTAAACCATCTTGGAGTTAATATAACACTAGAAAGAGATTCAGGCTAGAGATATGTAACTACTTAGATTTGTTGCTCATAAGAAAGTCTACAAAGTGGCCAGTGATAGTAAACATTTGTCCAGGAGTCAAGCAGAGGAATGGGTTGGGACATTTGCATTTACAAAAAAAAGTTATTCAGAGAAAGTATGAGAAAGTGATCCTAGCCCTTTAATGTTAGACTTTGTCTTTTTCTTTTCTAAATAGCTTGTGGACAAAAGTTTCTGGTAGTTGTGATCCCATGCTCTATTTCTAGTGGTAAGAAACACAGATTCATACATGAACCTAAAGTGGGAGATTTAGTTCACACATAGAACAGAAAACTCACAACTTTCAATGAATGGGAAAAAAATATGACCTAAAAACATCTTACCCCCAAATCTTCTAGAACTTGCTGTGGTGTTTTTGTGCTGATTAAAAATCACTGTGGTCAAATACCGATCAGCTTCCACTGCCAGTGATTGCCTAGTACACACCATAAGTACACACTGGGACCATGGGTATGAATGCCTTCACAACATTATTTCAACATCTTCTTTCAGAATTTAAGAACATAAAACGTTCCAAAACAAAGTGAGCTCTCACAAAAGCAAAGCAATTGAGTGCACCTGTGGTTAGTTGTTACTGACTACTGTGTTTAAGACCACAATAACCCTCTGGTGATTTTTTTTTTTTAACTTGATCTTTTTATGAGTTTCATCTTGTAGAATGGCTGTATATTATGTGAAATTTAATCAAGCAGCTACTTTTGTGTCACTAAATGTAAATCCAAGCATCTGCTTTGTCAGTGACCTTTGACCAACCCAGGCTTACTGTAGTCAGGTGTACAAAAAGCTTAAAAATTTATCTCAGAAGCTAAGAGAAGTTATGGGTTTTCCAATTACTTTCCAGTTATGGGTTTTTCAGTTTTTTGTTACTTAGATACCAAACCGTGTTCCTTTCCCACCATAAACTGGGCAAATCCCCTATGAAATTATTTTTTTTTAATGTCACTTTCCCATAAATTAAAGACCTAGGAAAGCCGGTGTTGCAGCTCCAGTTTTGAGTCTGAAAGCCTGAGAACAAGGAAGACTGACGGTGTAAGTTCCAGTCCAAGTGCAGGAGAAAATAATGTCCCAGCTTGAAAACAGGTAGGGAAAACAAATTCCCTGTTATCCTTTTGCTTTTTTTTTTTTTTTTTTTTGCTTTATTCAGGCCTTGGATAAGACTCACTCACATGGGGCAGGATAATCGGTTTTATTCAGTCTATTGACTGAAATATTAATCTCATCCAGAAACACCTTCATGGACACACCCAGAATAATCTATAAGTAAATTTGGGACACCCCAGATCTGAATTGTGTTGACACATAACAGTTACCATCAAAATTTTATAGTCCTCAGCTCTGAAATTCAAGAAAATGTAAGCTAACTGATGATTGATCTAGTCATAATGTAGTCTTAGATCACAAAGAGACTGTGCTTTCTTTGAGAAAGTTGCCAATATCTCACTAACCTCCATATCCCCAATATAGAGTAGAGTTTCTGACACATTTATCCACCTACTAATATGATGGGAAAACAGTGGCAACAGTGTCAGACTTTATTTTGGGGGGCTCCAAAATCACTGCCATAAAATGGCAGTGATTGTAGCCATAAAATTAAAAGACACTCCTTGGAAGGAAAGTTATGACCAACCTAGATAGCATATTAAAAAGCAGAGATATTACTTTGCCAACAAAGGTCTGTCTAGTCAATGCTATGGTTTTTCCAGTGTTCATGTATGGGTGTAAGAGTTGGACTGTGAAGAAAACTGAGCACAGAAGAATTGATGCTTTTGAACCATGGTGTTGGAGAAGACTCTTGAGAGTCCCTTGGACTGTAAGGAGATCCAACCAGTCCATCCTAAAGGAGGTCAGTCCTGGGTGTTCATTGGAAGGACTGATGCCGAGACTGAAACTCCAATACTCATGCGAAGAGTTGACTCATTTGAAAAGACCCTGATGCTGGGAGGGATTGGGGGCAGGAGGAGAAGGGGACGACAGAGGATTAGATGGCTGGATGGCATCACCAACTCGATGCACATGAGTTTGGGTGAGCTCTGGGAGTTGGTGATGGACAGGGAGGCCTGGTGTGCTGTGATTCATGGGGTCGGAAAGAGTTGGACACCCCTGAGCGACTGAACTTAACTGAATATTGAATTAATGTCTCTGTGCTATGTAAAGTTCAAGAGATTTGTTTTTATTATTTTGTATTCACAAGGTAAGACTACCCACGTTACCTTTTGTCATCTCTGTAGCTCTCCAAAAACCAGCATCTATTGCAAATGGATGAATTTCTATATGTAATTCTACAGAAGGAGCCCAAGATACCAGGAATCTTTCCAATATTTATTTTCCTTGTAGCATCTATTTAGATATGTTCAGGGCAGAATAGGTTCCACATCTAGCCTTCAACAGATGTCTCCCTAAGCTATACATGACCTCCTGCATTTCCTGCTTGCCAATTTGCTTGCTAGTTTAATAGAAAGTCAATACTATAGAATCTTGTGGTTTTGTTTCCTTACTCTTCTCCCTTGGCAGGAAAACTGCTCTCATTAAAGGTGAACTCAGAGATGCAAAAAAGACAGCATTTGTGCCCAGCTGTTTTCTAAGCTCTTACAAAGAAATTAAAGAAAATACAAGTAAATGCAAACCGGCATTGGGATGTAGGTTCACATCTATTATCTGAAACTGGTTTTCCCATAGTCTCTAAAGAAGAATCATATTCATCATGTTAAAAAAAAAAAGCATGCAAAAATGAGCCCTGGGTTTATCTTGGTTCCAGACTGAATTTTTTGACCTGTCAGAGCCAAATGAGTTATCTGTATAAAGCCTCTACCAAAGCTTTCTCAAGCACCAAGGTTAAAGAAGAGACCCCAAGGAACTGAAAAATGTATAAGTAATATAAGTGGCCCAAACTGGACAAGTTAAATCTTCCAAATGTAGCCCCCAGGAACTCTAAACTAGCTGCTGATTCTTTTATGGCCCAGATGGGAAGCCATGTGGTTAGTCTAGCCCATAAAGGGTTATATTATCAACTGCAGGAGTCATATTAGTAAAATGGAGTGGCTTGATATGAAAGCTATAAAATTTACTGGCAGAAAATAATGCAGCCCCAACATGTCTATCTATGTATAGATAACATGAATACAGAACTTCCCACGTGGTGCAGTGGTAAAGAATCCGCCTGCCAAGGCAGTAAACACAAGAGACACAGGTTCAATCCCTGGGTGGGGAATATGCCCTGGGGTAGGAAATGGCAACCCACTCTAGTGTTACTGCCTGGGAAATTCCACGGACAGAGGAGCCTAGTGGGCTACAGTGCACGGGGTCGCAAAGAGTTAGAAATGACTGACAACACACAGCACAGAACACGCATGCACGCAAACACTCAACTCATAATTCTACACATTATCACCATGTGAGGGGTGAGAGGGCTTCCCTGGCAGCTCACTTGGTAAAGACTCTGCCTGCAACGCAGGAGACCCCAGTTCGATTCCTGGGTCCAGAAGATCCGCTGGAGAAGGTATAGGCTACCCACTCCAGTATTCTTGGGCTTCCCTTGTGTGGCTCAGCTGGTAAAGAATCTGTCTGCAATGTGGGATACCTGGGTTCGATCCCTGGGTTGGGATGATTCCCTGGAGAAGGGAAAGGCTACCCACTCCAGCATTCTGGCCTGGAGAAACCTGTGGACTGTATAGTCCATGGGATCCCAAAGAGTTGGACGCGACTGAGTGACTTTAAAAAATGGGGGGATGGGGCATAAGATTTCTTTTAATCTCAAACCAACCCATGTTCATTACTCATCTCCAGTTTTCAAAAATAGTTTACTAAAGAAGTATGATTATTTTCCCAGTTTAGTTCCTCTGGTTGACTTAATACAGCTGTCAGACTTAAAACATCTGACCAGACAAGAAAAAGGCAGTCCAAACCAAAGAAAACAACACAGAATCCTAAAACCTTTTTAAAAAGCAACTTTTCTGACTAACTTGTCCCAAACGATTCTTCATAGGCTCAGCTGAGGTGTTGCTTATCTGAACCAGCCTGTCAGTCCCAATGGGAAGCTGTAATATTATGAGTAATCAGTCAGTTAGTCCATTCAATCACTCAGCCGTGTCCGACGCTTTGCGACCCCATGGACTGCAGCACACCAGGCCTCCCTGTCCGTTACCAACTCCCAGAGTTTACCCAAACTCATGTCCATTGAGTCAGTGATGCCATCCAACCACCTCATCCTCTGTCGTCCCGTTCTCCTCAAGCCTTCAATCTTTCCCAGCATCAGGGTCTTTTCAAGTGAGTCAGTTCTTTGCATCAGGTGGCCAAAGTATTAGAGTTAATGGAGAAGCTATCATCAGGGGGCTACAGTGTAGTGTCATTCGGTAGCTCAGTTGAAAATTATGAAAAACTAAACAAGAGTCTTATATACGACCATCATAAAGAGGAACATTAAACTAGAGAAAAACGAAATTCAACTTGATTAAAAAAAAAAAAAAACAGAATACTGAGCCTAAAGTGCAACGTACCTCACCAATTTTAGCAGTGGCTCACCCACGGATCTTTATTCAACTTCTCTGGGGTGGGCCTGGGTATCAGGAGTTATTAAATATCCCCAGTATTCTGTTTTTTAATCAAGCTGAATTTCATTTTTCTCTAGATGTCTCTTTTTCTTTTGTTCTTTTCTCCTATCCTCTCACTTAGGTGATTTTAAAATCCATTTCCAATGTTCTATGCATCTATATGCAGGTGATCCTCCAATTTAAATCTCAAGCCAATTCCCCTTCTCCCGATTCCAGGCTTGTTTTCCATTCTGCTTTCCCAGCATTTACTCTCCTATGTGTAAGAGGACTCCTACAGCTAGTCTGGTCAAAATAGGCAATATGAATCCCTGACCTTTCCAGTACTGCTTCTCCCTAGATTTCCTGATTTCAGTTATATTACATTCACCAGGATGATATGCAAAGACCCAGGAGTCATCTTGGGTGATGACTCTTTTACATAAAATACAACAAGAAGCCCTAAGAACTCTACTATCAAACTAGACCCCGAAGCTAGCATCACACCGTATCTATCACTACTGTCCTAGTCTGCTGCAACAGGATTCTTCTCCTAGACTTCTAATATCCTTTTAACTAGATCCCATTTTTCCAACCTATCCCTCTATGGTTCAGCATTCACATAAAAATCATAGCAATACTTTCCACCAGAAAGTAAATTCTAGTGGCACATGAACCTGTTCACAAGGACAAAATTAGGTCAACTAGCAGATGACACTTGCATAGGATCCTACGTCTGTATTGATCTATGGCAACTAGTCAAGATTTTGAGCTTAGTGAAATAGAACACAAGAGCTTAATCCACCTAAGATTAATGCAATACAGAAAAGAACAAAGTCCGCTTGTTTCCTTTCTTCGCCTGCCTTCAGTGGCTCTGCCTAGCCCTGTTTTCCTTTTCAGCACGTGGCCTACTCTTGCGTATTGTTCTCACATGACATTTTTCCCTGGCCCACTGGCTGCTAAATGCTACCTGTGGAAGCCATACCAAGCGCCTCTGGGGGGTGTGAAGGTGCCCACAGGACAGCCATATGCCTGGAAGAGTATTTGCACTCACTCGCTTGGACCAGATCTCTGCGTTGCCCTGAACTCTCCTCTTCCTCCACTACTGCTCTACACAGAATTATGTAGATTGTGCAAATTAGGCATAATTCAACAACGAATATTTCTGGTAAAGCGGGATCCTAAGTGAAAGTATTCAGAAGTTTCAATTAAAGCATTTATCAGTTACCTCAGTCTTGTGAAGCCTGGTTTTGTCTGGGCCAGTTGGAAGAACACTGAGAACACATGAGTGAATATGGAGTGTGTCTCTAGCCCATGGTTCTCAAATTTTACTGTACTTCAGAATCACCTGGATGCCTTATTAAGACAAAAATTACTGGACCCCACCTCCAGAGTTTTTAATTCAATAGGTATGGGATTTATCTAACATTTTGCATTTCTAACAAGTTCCCAGGTGATGCTGATACTGCTGAGGCTCAGAAATCTCACTTTAAGAATTCTTGATCTGGTCTAAATGCCAGAAAGTGGCTGCAAGTGAAATGAATTGTCTTGACTTCACCTGAACTTATTCTTGCCCATCAGAGACTTCCTACAGACAGTTTAATCTTTGTCATACTTGTAGCCCCTTTGCACCACAGGAAGCTCATGCCTCACAGAAGCAGCTCTGAACTCCTAAAAGAGATAAATTAAAAGAGAACCCTATAAAAAGGACACCTTGTATCCTTGTCCCCAAAGGCAACATGTCAAATTTACAGGGCAACCTACTTCACCAATTTTAGCAGTGGCTCACCCACGTATCTTATTCAACTTCTCTGGGGTGGGCCTGGGTATCAGGAGTTATTAAATATCCCTGATGTGTTGAATGCATAGTCATGATTGAGAATCACTATAGTCTGGGTAGGATATGATTTCTTAGCTCTTCTACATTTCCCTTTTTGGTTATTAGTGTGTCAAATTAGTTCTATTTATATCACCCAAAATGCACACTAAATCTCAAGCTAAGGCAGTGGCTCTCAAAGAGGGGCGATTTCTCGCCTGCCAACACTCCCCTCTGAGGATACTTGGCAATAATGTCTTGAGATATTTTTGATAATTGCAACTTGCAATGCTACTGGCGTCCAGAGGGAGCAGGCCAAGAGTGCTTTTAAACACTCTACAACATGTAACAGAGTTCTCCACAACAAGGAATTACCCAGTCCAAAACACCACATGTGACAGAGTTGAGGACTCATGGTTGAAGCATGGAGTGTGAGGTCCCCATGTTTCGCCTAGAAGGGTTTGTTTTGAACGATATATAAAATATCAGCAAATTTTTTTCTTTATGGTGTTGAAAGACGGAAGAGAAGAAACTCAGATTAAGCGAAGTGAAAGTTTGATAACTTCAAACAAACAAACAATGAAAATGTATCACCTTTCTCAAGAAACCAAGACCTGAGCATGAAATACTAATAAAGTTTTATATTTCACTTGTTTCCTGGTTTTCTGCAACTTTTATTGCAAAACAAATTCATTTTAAATTCTGCTTGTTGAAACAACTGTAGTAGTTAATGGGAAGGCATAAATGATTACACAACTTTGTAGTATGCTCTCTAGAGAAGCTGGAAAAGCTTGACATAGTTTTAAAAGGTCAAAATAGTTTATAGTCTATTTATGGCACACTGTTTGGGATTAAGAATATCATTTCTCAATCATTTGGTTAAGCTGATATATAAAGGCCTGATATGAAAAACAGAAGCCTCATCTGGGCTTTACTGATGTTTGCCATTGATTCTTCCATCACTGTTTCTCATCAAGCTGTTCCTGCTAATTACTGCTGGCACAAAATCACATTCTACATTTTCTCTCAAGATTGGATTTTTTCCCCAAGTATGAATAGGGATGGGTATATCCAAAGTAATCATGCATTTTATTACTTTTCTGCTTGTTTTTTAATTACCATTGACACTGGAAGCATTTTGTTATTCCTATTGTTTTTATATCAATAAAATTAAACATGGAAATAAGTCAAGATATATAATTTATTTGATCGGAAGACTGATTACAGATAGATCCAGTCAATCAATTGACAGCATTTTCACTAAATAAGGTTACAAAGAAAACGCTTCTGTGCAAATAAAACAGAATGCAATAAATATGAGGTTTATTATATGTGCTAAGCAGTACATATCCTGAATATACGTACCCTTTGCTGCCTACTTGGAAAGAAAGAGCCCTGATGTATTGCTTAACCAGATACTCCCAGATAGTACCCATCTGGAGAACTGAGGAGAGAGATGAAAACAAGTACTTGCTGAGTAGTTACTGTGCACTCAGAAAAAGGAAATATTTTAACATATGAATTCTCATTTGAGAAAAAAATAACATGAGCACTGTCAACAAGTCAGAAATAGGTAAAAGGAGATTGTGTTCATGCGTGCATGCTCAGCTGTGTTCCACTCTTGGCAACCCTACTGATGGTAGCCTGCCACTTCCAACTCTCTCTCACTGCCGACAGGCAATGGATAAGGCAACATATCTTATCTTTTAAGATCATTACAGCTTGCAAATTCCAAATTACACCCCATATTATCTCATAATTACCACATATGCTGATCAAGACATTATTATCACATTTATAGGGATGAGAAGGCTGAAACCAATGGTATTAAGCCATAGTCTCAGGATCAACCAGCCAATAAGTGGCAGAACCTGGGCACAGAAAATATCTTCTTTCTACCATTCTATGCTGCCTTTACAAACCCTGCTATGGCCTGAGTTAGCATTGCTATATTATGCTATGTGGAAGGAATTCTAAAGTGCTTATAAAATTGAGCTTGCAATGATTCATCTCGGGGCTGGAATCAGAGAGTAACTAGTTATCAAATGAGTACTGCTCATTTAAAGAAGTGGGCAGGGATGAACTATACTCACACTGGAACTTGGCTTAGCATGGATTTAGCTGACAAACAAATTTAAAATTTTTTATTGTTACCCTATACTGGACATGTTTATTAATGAGGGGAGCCTCTTGTTTGCAATTTTAAGTGACTAAGGGAGCTTTTTGCTATCTGAGAGTAAGTATAGTCTCTGTCCTTACATTTAACCATGTGAAGTGATGGATATGTTAATTATCTTATTTTGATAATCTTTCCACAAAGTATATACATATATACATATACCTTAAATATATACAATTATATTTGCCAATTATTCCTCAATAAAGCTGGAGGAAATTATCTTCATAATAATAAATAAACAAATCCGTAGAGGAATAAATACATACATATATAGAATTTCCAAGCATTAACTCCTCCAA
Organism: Cephalophus harveyi; assembly: GCA_006410635.1. Classification (NCBI taxonomy): domain Eukaryota; kingdom Metazoa; phylum Chordata; class Mammalia; order Artiodactyla; family Bovidae; genus Cephalophus; species Cephalophus harveyi. The sequence goes on from SJYT01068745.1 coordinate 48,605, forward strand.
AGTATTGCTAATTATATATGAAGGTGAAGGTGTTGAAGGTGAAGTCGCTCAGTCGTGTCCGACTCTTTGCCACCCCATGGACTGTAACCTGCAAGGCTTCTCCGTCCATGGGATTCTCCAGGCAAGAATACTGGAGTGGATTGCCATTTCCTTCTCCAGGGGATCTTCCCGACCCAGGGATCGAACCCGGGTCTCCCGCATTGGAGCCAGGCACTTTAACCTCTGAGCCACCAGGGCTAATTATATATAAACAGAAGTAAATACCAGCATCACATCAGCTGTGTGAGGTTATTGTTACTACCCACATGTCATAGGTGAGAAAACCACATTTCTACAAGCCACATGGGCCAACTACTATGGCCACTTAATAGTAGGGTCAAAATTCCAAATCTTTCACACTGGCCTGGAGATTGATTTAAGGAGAATTTACATATGAGGTCGGAGAAAGCAATGCCACCCCACTCCAGTACTCTTGCCTGGAAAATCCCATGGACAGAGGAGCCTGGTAGGCAGAAGTCCATGGGGTCACGAAGAGTCAGACCTGACTGAGCAATTTCACTTTCACTTTTCACTTTCATGCGTTGGAGAAGGAAATGGCAACCCACTCCAGTGCTCTTGCCTGGAGAATCCCAGGGACGGGGGAGCCTGGTGGGCTGCCGTCTATGGGGTCGCACAGAGTCGGACACGACTGAAGCGACGCAGCAGCAGCAGCAGCAGCACCTGTGAGGTGAATAGCACCAGCTGAATTTGGATATTCTTTCTAAATCTCTAAATCTAACATGTTGTCAGTCTTTCATGACACTGGATTAAAAAAGAAAAAAAAAAAAGCAAATTCATTTCTGCAAAGGAAAGAAAGAATATCTGAAAAGGAAATGTTTATCTTAACTGTATTTACATAGTTTGCCTAATGCTTGCAAATAGCACTTTAAGTAGATTATGCCATTCCCTTCTGTCCTCAAAGTATCAACTGAAAAACAAAGCTGATGGTCTTATGAGAGTTTCCTTGTATGCTACCATTTGTTTTTCTCCCACCTTTAAAGTTCTCCTTTTCCATCCTTACCTTTTGCTATTTTAATTACAACATGACTCAGTGTGGAATTTTTGAGTTCATCTTGTCTGGGACTCTCTGTACTTCCTTCCCCAGGTTAGGAAAGTTTTCAACTATTATTTCTTCAAATAAGTTTTCTGACCCTTCATCTCTTGCTTTTCCTTCTGGGACTCTTATAATATAAATATTAGTATGCCTGATGTTGTCCCAGAAGCTCCTTAAATTGTCTTCATGTTCTTGGGTTTCCAGTTGCTGAACTAACATTAGAACTTAAAGTCAAGAGAGTACAAGTACAAAAATACAGAATAGGGGAGAGGGAGACAGAAGATCAAATTCGAAAGGATGGAAATAAAATTCAAAAGGAGGTTGAAAGAAGAATGAGGAGCTGGAGAGAAAAATGGGGAAAGAAAAACATTCTGGCAACAAAAATTCTCCTGCTTATATTACTAAAGGGGAAATATGTAAATCGAAAGAAATAGATTTTACTGATGCCTTGCCATTTTCACTGGAAGTTTCTCCTGTAGTTAGAGAATAATTTGGAGAAATTTTAAATACCTGATTCAGTTCAGTTCAGTTGCTCAGTCATGTCCAACTCTTTGCAACTCCATGGACTACAGCACACCAGGCCTCCCTGTCCATCACCAATTCCCAGAGTTTACTCAAACTCGTGTCCATCAAGTCGGTGATGCCATCCAATTTTCTCATCCTCTGTTATCCCCTTTTCCTCCTGTCTTCAATCTTTCCCAGCATCAGGGTCTTTTCAAATGAGTCAGTTCTTCGCATCAGGTGGCCAAGGTATTGAAGTTTCAGCTTCAGCATCAGTCCTTCCAATGAATGTTCAGGCCTGATCTCCTTTAGGTTGAACTGGTTAGATCTCCTTGCAGTCCAAGGGACTCTCAGGAGTCTTTTCCAACACCACAGTTCAAAGGCATCAATTCTTTGGCGCTCAGCTTTCTTTAGAGTCCAACTCTCACATCCATACATGACTACTAGAAATACCATAGCTTTTACTAGATGGATCTTTGTTGGCAAAGTAATGTCTCTGCTTTTTAACATGCTGTCTAGGTTGGTCATAGGTTTTCTTCCAAAGAGCAAGCGATTTTAATTTTATGGCTGCAGTCATCATCCGCTGTGATTTTGGAGCCCAAGAAAATAAAGTCTGTCACTGTTTCCATTGTTTCCCCATCTATTTGCCATGAAGTGATGGGACCAGATGCCATGATCTTAGTTTTTTGAATGTTGAGTTCTAAGCCAGTTTTTTCATTCTCCTCTTTCACCTTCATCAAGAGGTTCTTAATTCTTCTTCACTTTCTGCCATAAGGGTGGTATCATCTGCATATCTGAGGTTATTGATGTTTCTGACAAAACGTGGTTCACTGGAGGAGGGAATGACAAACTACTTCAGTATTCTTGCCTTGAGAACCACGTGAACAGTATGAAAAGCCACAAAGATGGGACACTGAAAGCATCTGATTGCATCTGGTCAGTTGTCTGATCTCTTGGACCCTGATTCTGATGGAAGCTCCACCCTGACTCTTCATTACCACCCACTCGCTCCACACACAATCTGTCACAGTTCCATATGACTAAAAAATAAATGTTATAAAGTAATCCTTCCTATAAGCTGCTTTTCTTTTTCTTTTCATTTTTTGTGATAAGTACTTTATATGAGTCTATTATTATTTTATAACTATCCCATTTCATAGTAGTATTAGCTCACTGTAACTTGCATTATAGTGTTCTTTTAAAAAAATATATTTATCCAGTTTTTATTATTGAAGTATAGTTGATTTACAATGCTAGTTTTAGTTTCAGTGTTAGTTCAATGTTAGTTTCAGGCATACAGCTCTTTTTCTTTTACTTTGTATATTTCCACTGACTGTTTTACTTTTGAGACTCCATCACCTCACCTTAAAGCCCTTGGCTCTTTATACCACATCCTCTGTTCTATTACAAACATAGAATCTCCCAGAAATGCAAATTAATCCATTAAAATCACTTTTGATTGTTATTCCATTTTGTAAATCCAAAGGGCAGAACATCTTATGTTAGAACATAACATCTTATGTTAGAAATTACTGAGCTCTCTGAATGAAGGCACTGGCAGAAAATCGTTAAAAGCATTACAGATAGAATGAGCTTTCCGTAAGAGAAAAAAAGACTCCAAACTCTACCCCACAGTGATATTTTGAATCATTGGGATTTATGATAGTATCCTATCTACGTCCTTAACTCTAAATACTGATTCTCTGCCCCTGCAGAAAGTCTTCACATCTGACTTCAAAAATGTTTTATACATCCTTTCAGGGAAATGGCAACCCACTCCAGTATTCAATAAGAGACAGAAATGAGACAGAAAAATCAATATAAAACAATCATTTATAATAGAAATCCTTTGGCGTTTCTTCAAACAAAACAGAGCAAAAATGTTAATATTCTTTGTGCTTCTAAATCTGCAGAGTTTTATTTCTAGTTTGATCATTTTTAATTAATTTTTTCCCTTTCCATTTAAAATATTTAAAGAAAAAAATCCCACTGGAAATGGCTTAAAAATTAGATCTTGATAGAAAATTATGTTACTTCAGTGAAACAATTTTTTCTGCTAAAGCATAAGATTAATTATTTAAGAGCATTAAAGTACTGGAACATGTACATAAATTGCTTCTGATATCATCATGGAGTGTGTGGGGATATCAGAAAGGAAGGAAAAGACTAGAAGAATTTAGGAGAGTAATTCTGAGGCTGCTTACATTACAGCATTCTTCTCTTCAGAAACACAAGTGACTAAAATCACTCTTGGGTTCGATGCAATCTGTTCCCAATTGTGCACTCAACATTTTGGAGATAAATGAGGAGGCTGACCTGGCTGTTCTCCGCACTGACTCTAAAATATGTCATTATGAAGGACCTTCCACCTTTTGTGCATGTTTTATTATGACCTAGGGTATTCTTTCTTTGTCTTCAAGCACAGCCTACTAAGCTTACAGAAGGCAGCTTCAGCCTTTCCTCCTCCACAAGGACATTCCTGAGTCTCTCAGCCCATAATGAGGCCTCCTTCCTCTGATATGCTTACTGTTTAAAACTCAGAAACACAGAACTTATAAAAAATGTATACCACCTATGATTCCACTGCTTGGACAGACTACTACTTCCACTACTACAAGCACTATTCAGTAAACAGTCTAAGTGCTAAGAAGGAAAATAATGCAAGATAAGAGGAGAGGCAGTGTAGGGGTACGTTGCATTTTCAGCTGGGAAAGTTCTCACTAGGGAAGGACCTGAGAGATGACCCAAGCTCCTCTTCTTCCCAAAGAAAAGTTCCAGGTAGAGACAACATGCCAGGACCATTCACAGAATAGCAAAGAAATTAGTATTACTGGCTTAATTGAGTATTAATAGAAGTTAAGAGGTAGGGGCTTTCCTGGTGGCTCAGAAAGTAAAATCGTCTGCTTGCAATGCTGGAGACCCGGGTTCAATCCCTGGATTGGGAAGAACCCCTGGAGGAGGAAAAAGCAACCCACTCCAGTACTCTTGCCTGGAAAATTCCATGGATGGATGAACCTGATAGGCAATAGTCCATGGGGTCACAAAGTGTCAGACAAGACTGAACGACTTTGCTTTAAGAGGTAGGGGCAGGGAATCAATTGCATAGGGCCTTATAGAGGATTGTAAGACGGCAGCTTGTACTCTGATTAGGAAATTAACAGAGGAGTGGCGGAACCTGACACGCCCTGACTCATATTTTAACTGGACCACACTGGCTGCTGAGTGGGGTAAGGACAAACAGAGGGAGGCCAGTTAGGGAGCTATTGCAGTAATCCAGGTGAGAGACGGTGGAGGCTCTCACCAGAGTGGCGGCAGCGGCGGTGCTGGGAAGTAGCTGTATCCTGGGTATATTTTGGACAGTTGATAGTTGAATGAATATGAAATGTAAGATAAAAAGTGCCATCAAGGCTGAGGCTCTAGGTTTGGACCCAGGAAAACAGAAGTCTGCCACTGTCATCAACCTAGATAAGTGGGCTATGAGAAGAATACTTTGTTGGCAGGGAGGAGACTAGGAGATGGTTTGGGACATATCAAGGTCCAAAGGACTTTTATACATTCAAAAATCAGGAAGGACTGACGCTGAAGCTGAAACTCCAATAGTTTGGCCACCTCATGCAAAGAGTTGACTCACTGGAAAAGACCCTAATGCTGGGAAAGATTGAAAGCGTGAGGAGAAGGGGATGACAGAGGATGAGATGGCTGGATGGCATCACCAACTCGATGGACATGAGTTTGGGTGAACTCCGGGAGTTGGTGATGGACAGGGAGGCCTGGTGTGCTGCGATTCATGGGGTCGCAAAGAGTCAGACATGACTGAGCGACTGAACTGAACTGAACTGAAAAATCAGTCATTGTGGCACACTTCTTAGACAAATGAAACTGAGCTGGTTCTAAAAAATAAGGGGCACTTGGAAAAAAGATGAAAGGCAACCTTTACATTTAGAAGGGGCTTATAAGACAATCTTTGTTCTCTCTTCCTCATTCATATTGAGGGAAAGAATTATGAGTGATTATGTATAACTTGCAGAGAAGGCAATGGCACCCCACTCCAGTACTCTTGCCTGCAGAATCCCATGGACGGAGGAGCCTGGTGGGCTGCCGTCCACGGGGTCGCTAAGAGTCGGATACGACTGAGCGACTTCACTTTCACTTTTCACTTGCACGCATTGGAGAAGGAAATGGAAAACCACTCCAGTGTTCTTACCTGGAGAATCCCAGGGATAGGGGAGCTTGGTGAGCTGCCGTCTATGGGGTTGCACAGAGTCGGACACGACTGAAGCAACTTAGTAGCAGCAGCAGCAGCAGCATGTATAACTTGAGTAGAAAATGTATGAATCCAGATACTTTGGGAGGAAGAAATTGGGAATAGGTTGGTGGCTTAAGATGGTAAAGAATCTGCCTGCAATACAGAAGACCCAGGTTAGATCCCTGCGTCGGGAAGATCCCCTGGAGAAGGGAACGGCTACCCACTCCAGTATTCTTGCCGTGGAGAAATTCACAGACAGAGAAGCCTGACAGGGCTATAGTCCATGGGGTCACAACGAGTCAGACAGGAATGAGAAACTAACACTTTTCACTTTCACTTTGATTCAGTACCAGTGCTACTGCTCACTGATCTTCTTTTATCTCTTCCTTGTGGATCGAGCTTGCTCCTGGCATGTTTCCTCAGGACGTATACGTGAACCAGTCAGCCCTGACTAATCTAGCAGGGTCATCTGACACAGAGTACAATGACCTGTGCCTTAGGGAGCTCTCTGTGGTGGGTGAGAGCCTTACAGTCATTCTGAGACTTCCCAGAAGGGAGCGTGAACCTGACAAGCCCTCAGCCTGTCACACCACCTCATCATCATAGAAATGAGATTTGATGTTATGTCCAGGCTTCCAGGGACACCCTTCAAGCTATTGCTATATTTAAAAAAAATTATGTTAATAGCGTGCCAATATTCAGGTAGAGTGAACTGTTGTTACACATTTTAACTATTATTTCTATAATTTCATTCTTGGATTCCTTTAACTCTTGGAAGAATGCCAGCTTGTCAAAAAGATTGATGAACATTCAACTCATTAATTTTTTCTATGCTATTAAAAAGGTAGAGCCTCTAATACCAGTTATTCTGACTTCTATCTTTAAAAAGTTCACTTTATAATATATCCATAATTATTCTTGTTTTTTCATAAATTACAAAATTTGCACTAAAACCCAAAAAGTATTTGTGAGATATTTATTTTAAGTGCTGAAATCTTAGCTATGGTATCAATACCCAGAGGCTATGAGAAGAAGTACAATGTTTATAGCCCTTGGCAAGTTTATCTATTCTCATGTTCCCTGTTATTTGCTGCATAATTATCTTATGATCAGACATAGGTCCTTGTGATGGGATGTTCTGAATGCTTGGCCCAGAGAGGCAAAGTAACGCATGTAATACAAATGTACAACCTTTCGTGTAAGGAATCCAGGCTCCACAGTCATTTCCGATGGGACCAAATCGCTGCTCTGTCACTTTCTATCTGTGTAACTAGTCAAGTTACTGAATCTTGGTTAATTCAGTCAACATCTTCATCTATTAAGTTCAGTTCAGTTCAGTCACTCAGTCGTGCCTGACTCTTTGCGACTCCATGAATCACAGCACGCCAGGTCTCCCTGTCCATCACCAACTCCCGGAGTTCATTCAGACCCATGTCCATCGAGTCAGTGATGCGATCCAGCCATCTCATCCTCTGTCGTCCCCTTCTCCTCCTGCCCCCAATCCCTCCCAGCATCAGAGTCTTTTCAGTGAGTCAACTCTTCTCATGAGGTGGCCAAAGTACTGGAGTTTCAGCTTTAGCATCATTCCCTCCAAAGAAATCCAAGGGCTGATCTCCTTCAGAATGGACTGGTTGGATCTCCTTGCAGTCCAAGGGACTCTCAAGAGTCTTCTCCAACAGCACAGTTCAAAAGCATCAATTCTTCAGTGCTCAGCCTTCTTCACAGTCCAACTCTCACATCCATACATGACCACAGGAAAAACCATAGCCTTGACTAGATGGACCTTAGTCGGCAAAGTAATGTCTCTACTTTTGAATATGCTATATAAGTTGCTCATAGCTTTTCTTCCAAGGAGTAAGCGTCTTTTAATTTCATGGCTGCAATCATCATCTGCAGTGATTTTGGAGCCCAAAAAATAAAGTCTGACACTGTTTCCACTGTTTCCCCATCTATTTCCCACGAAGTTACCATCTATCAAAAAAGTTTTGCATAAATATTACAAGCCTCATAGAATACTTAGGATTGAAGAGATGAATGGTGCTCGGCATGGCAACAAATACCCAGCTTGTGTTTATAAACACTACCTGTTGTTATTATTATTAAAGGGTACTTCAATCTGAGATTAACTGTAGCATGCCAGGTTATTAGTTTTCTAGTTTCCAACCAAACTATACTGTGTTATCAACAATGGGAAAACAAATTTGATTGATCAGTTGTTGTTCAGTCACCCAGTCATGTCCAGCTCTTTGCAACACCATGGACTGCAGCACACCAAGTCTCCCTGTCCCTCACCATCTCCCGAAATTTGCCCGAGTTTATATCCATTGCATTGGTGATGCCATCCAGCCATCTCATCCTCTGATGCCCTCTTTTCCTTCTGCCCTTAATCTTTCCCTGACAGATCTGATAAAGTTCTAAATAATCATATTGATCTGATTTAATCAGTTCTGATTAAAAAACATATTTCAACCATGAGTTATCTATAACTAAATAATGAGGGTTCTTTCTGAATGTGACATAAAGGCTAGAGCTTTGAATTTTGATCTGAGGTTTATTTTCCTTGTTAAGTCTCAGCCTCCAAAAGCTCATTCTGCAAATAAATACATTAGGAACCAACCTTTATTTTGAAAACTAACATGACTATGACTGCCAGAAAATAATCCTGAAGAGGAAAGAACTACTAATGATGAAAAAATTATTCAAATAGAGAACTATGTAGACAACCTGTAGCAAACACCTATAGCCTAGAGCCAGGTGGTACCTAGTTTGTGAAATTCAGTCATACAAATGCAACATGTATTTTCTTTCATTAACAGCCTTGGTGCTTCGTCATTAACCTCTCCTTTCTTTAGCCATTACACCTCAAGTTTTCAATGGTTTCTCTGGGCTCTTTAACACTCAAATGTTGTTTTCTAGAGTTTGGTCCTCAACTGTCTTTTAGTTTGTTCCACCCAGTCACCTTATGAGATGTCATAAATGGCATAGTTTTACATATCTTCCCTATATTTATGATTCATCAATGAAGGTCCACATCATTTCTTACCTGTAACATTGTAACATGTTTCTAACTAGTCATGGCTACCATCCTACTCACTGCCAACTGTACCTCATAAATGACCTTATATATGTAAATCTAATTACGCTACCTCATTGCTTAAATGTTGCCAATGCCAGATACTCTACTATTTGCGATTTTTAATAATAACTTGTTTAAGAATTCTCAAGAATACACAGAAGTAAAGACAAATGTGACACGTCCTCATATGCCCATTACAACACTACAATTACCAACATTTCACCACATTTCTTCTATATAGCCTTTACTCTTAAAAAAAAAAAAAAAGTCTTCTTTCTGTTGAAATAGTCTTAAACTAGTGCCAAAGGACTCCAAAATGTACCTTTAAAAAATATAAGAATACTTCCTCATATGTTTGTTTTTGAAATGTGATTTTACAAAATCTACAAATGTGAATAATGAAGTTTCTCTAGTTGAAACTATCTGATCACCAAAATTACTAAAATCCTGTCAGCTTTTATAAAAATAAAATCCAACATAAATCATAAATGTTCTCAAAGTTTAGCCTCTATCTAAATATACTTCCTGACTGCCTATTACTCTTCCTTATATGTCCTATACCACGTCTCCAACTACTTACTCTGTATCATATTCTCTTTCACTTATAAAACATTTCACAAAAGCTTTCTTTGCCTGAAATGCCCCAGGCTTTTGTTCATCTGACAAATTCCTGCTGCTGCTGCTGCTGCTAAATTGCTTCAGTCGTGTCCGACTCTGTGCAACCCCATAGACAGCCTCCTACCAGGCTCCTCTGTCCCTGGGATTCTCCTGGCAAGAACACTGGAGTGGGTTGTCATTTCCTTCTCCAATGCATGAAAGTGAAAAGTGAAAGTGAAGTCGCTCAGTCGTGTCCGACTCTTAGCGACCTCATGGACTGCAGCCCACTAGGCTCCTCCATCCATGGGATTTTCCAGGCAAGAGCACTGAGGTGGGGTGCCATTGCCTTCTCTGACAAATTCCTACTAATCCTTAAAAGTATGCCTTTACTATAATACATCACGCCATAATATTTAATGAGATATCAAACAAAAAGTCTGAAAGAATTAAAACAACGAGATGCTACTACAAATCTGTTTAAGTGGCTAAAATCTGAAACACTAGAACAGCAAATGTTGGCACAGACGTGAAGCAGCAGATGTGGAATGTTCCTTGTGGGCGGGAATGTAAAATGGTGCAGTCATTGGGAGATAGCTTCTGTTTCTTACAAAACAAAACATTCTTTTACCGTACAACTGAACAATCATGCTCCTTGCTATTTACCCAAAGGAGTGGAAATCTTACATCCACATAAAACCTACACATGGGTATTTATCACATCTTCATGCATAATTGCCAAAACTTGGAAACAACTAAGCTATCTTATAGTAGGTGAATGGCTAAATTGTGGTACCTCCAGATAAGAAAATTTTATTCAGCAATAAAAATAAATGAGCTCTCAAGACATGAAATCAACCCTGAATATTCATTGGAAAGACTGAAGCTGAGCTCCAAAACTTTGGTCACCTGGTGCTAAGAGCTGATTCATTGGAAAATACCCTGATGCTGGGAAAGATTGAAGGAAAAAGGAGAGAGGGGTGGCAGAGGATGAGATGGTTGGATAGCATCACCGACTCAGTGGCCGTGAATTTGAGCAAACTCTGGGAGCTAGAGGAGGACAGAGGGGCCTGGTGTGCTGCAGTCCATGGGGGTGCAAAAAATTGGACACGACTTAGCAACTGAACAAGAGGACGTTAAAAGACACAGAGCAAGCTTAAACGCCTATTACTAAGACAAAGAAGCCAGACTGAAAAGTCTACATGCTGTATGATTCCAACTACATGACATTCTAGAAAAAGCAAAACTACGCACAGAGTAAAAAGATCAGTGGTAGCCCAGAGTCTGGAGAGAAAGAAGAATAAATAGTTGGACCACAGGAGATTTTTAGGATATTGATGGTGGAGGAAGTTACGCATGAGTGGATGCATTGTGTATAAGAACTGTATGCTTTCCACTCAGTTTTGCTCTGAGCCTAAAATTACCCTATAAAATAAAGTCGATCTATTTTTTTAAAAGTCCAGATAAAAGTCTATGCCTTGTTAGAACATATAAGACATACTTCAAAAACATTTAATATGCACATCAAAATACATGGACTCATTAACTGATACCACTGGAAAATGAATTTACAGAGATCAGAAGCCATATCATTCTATTATCTTCAATTCTTAAGGGCCTACAACATTCTCGGGTACATGGGTTAGCTCAGTAGATATTAGGGAAATATATAATTCTCAGTGAGACAAAGTCTTTAACACAAGTAAATTCTGTGAAAGCGTGTATGTAAATGGAAACAAATGCTATTTGTTTGCAACTGATTTACCCTGCCTCTACATTTTCACTATGTTATACTTGCATAATCAAATACATGAAATAAGAATATAATAGAATAGTAAAATCACAAGGGAGACTGAAGGATTTGATTTCCACATTGACACTTTTATTATTAAATTCATCAACTTACTCCTTGGAAATATGTGTAACCAACACATAGACCACAGCTCAAATGCCTTACAGATATTGTTATGTATCTAAAACTGCCATTTTCTCATAGATTCATTTTTTAGTGGTATTAGTTAATGAGTCCATGTATTTTGATATGAATAGATGCTATTTTAGGCAAGAAACTGGCTCTTTGTGACTGCAATTGACTTGTCCAAAGTCATTAATGTCCATGGAAGGCTAGCAATCAAACAATTCTCTTCATTCTCTTTTGGTCTCCTATTTGCTAAGCAATGCAACCTCATATTTGTAGCTGGCAAAATTGAAATAAATAATGATTAAGTGATTTCCTCCAGGTCAGATCAGAAGACCAAAAGGGGCGTGTAAACTTCAGGGGACTAACATGAGTGCTTCTCTGTAGGTATCAACCGTTACAATAATGGTTGTAAGGCAATAATCAGAGATAAAATCACTTCCATATTAACCATGACATGGTTTACAAATGGAACAACAGCAAGCAACTTCTTCATAAGAGAGATATCTAATACCAGTTGGCAATCTCTGTCAAAATCTTTTAAAAATTCTATTTTTCAACTGTGATTTGTCTTCTTCCATGTAAATGTACACCAGCTGGAAGAAGAATTTGAAAATTAATTCACATAGCCAACAAGTCCCTGCACAAGGATAAACAGAATCCAGAAACAACGGGAAATAGAAGATAGGTGTTTCCTTTCTTCCAAAATTATACTCAATGAAAACGAATAGGTTGACATCAGTTTTAAATGTTTTAAGTCCAGGACTCAAATATAGTTTCCTGAGAGTCAGGAATCCTAGATCTGGATATAAAGAGCCAACCTATATAATGCTGAAAAGCTACATAGGAATAAATGCCCATCACTTGATACCAAGAACAGAGCCCTAACTGATTCTTGGAGAATAGTACAATACTCCCCTGGACCTTGCAAAGTCTCAAAATTATTTTGTGCTAGAGTTGGACACGGCTGAGCGACTGAATAACAACAATGCTGCTGCTGCTAAGTCACTTCAGTCGTGTCCGACTCTGTGCGACCCCATAGATGGCAGCCCACCAGGCTCCCCCGTCCCTGGGATTCTCCAGGCAAGAACACTGGAGTGGGTGAATAACAACAATAGAATTACAATATTTAAGGTGAGCAGCAAACAAGAACCCATTCCTACTTCTACTCTTTCATGTAAGTCTACCCTAACTTCGCTTGCTTCTTCTAGAACTATTGACCCTACTTCCAACTCCTTTCACTGTTTCTGTGGGATTTCTTCTGCTACAGTCCTATCTTCTAAATGCTTTTTCTACCTTCTATATTTATTTGAACTTCTTCCTATACTCATTCCTGCTCACAAATTCTTGACCTCCTAAAATTCACTTCAGCTACCCACTCCCAGAACTACACCAAGGATTATGTCATAATCTATTTCAACTCAATATTTTATCAAAAACTTTAAACTCTGGGATATTTGCTTTCCTGTCCTTTTCTATCCAGCATGGACACTAGGGTAAGTCATCTGAGCCACTCCACAGTTTATAATCTCATTAAATCCATTCTTTTCCTTTTCCTTTCATTTCTCTACCTGGTGAAACCTTGCTTCTGGAGCAATGCTATAAATAGCACTCTCTCCTCTTATAACATAGAGGCTGAACACTTAAGGAGAATATCGTCCACGAGTACAGATCCGTGCCACTACACATTCAGTCTCCAGCCTCAGTTCCCTTCTTCTAACATCGTCAGTCTTTATCTCACATTCCTTCCATTCACATTCAGCCCCATGTGAACCCTTGCTCCACACACTGTCTAAATACAATGCTGCATCATATTAAAGCCCTCTGCTTAGATCTCTGTTAAGATCTCTGTTAAGTTACTCTTCGGAGAAGGCAATGGCACCCTACTCCAGTACTCTTGCCTGGAAAATCCCATGGACAGAAGAGCCTGGTAGGCTGCAGTCCATGGGGCCGCTAAGTCGGACATGACTGAGCGACTTCACTTTCACCTTTCGCTTTCATGCATTGGAGAAGGAAATGGCAACCCACTCCAGTGTTCTTGCCTGGAGAATCCCAGGGACAGGGTTGCCTGGTAGGCTGCCATCTATGGGGTCGCACAGAGTCAGACACGACTGAAGTGACTTGGCAAAAAAAGTTACTCTTACTGCTACCTATTATGTCCATAGTCACAGCCATTATATCAGCTTCTCTGTAACCTCAAAAAGACTTTCCTCCTTCTGTTTAAGGTCAACCCTTTACCTGTGCCTTGAACTACAGACCTCTTGCCTTTTATTTAATTTTTGCCAAATGATCTTTGATGTCTGAATTGTTCTCTTCATTGCTCTTTCCCTTCAGCCTAAAAATATGTCCAAACCTCCTCCAAGCCAGAACGAGATTCTCTTGGTACTATCTACCTCTCTCCTTTTTAAGGACCCGAACTTCACAGATTCTGACTCTACTTACTCAGGGACCACTACAACACAGGAATCCAGATCCTGATACCATTATTCTGCTGAAATTTCTCTTGCCTAAGTCACTGGTAATGTCATGTAGCCAAATAAATGCTTTCTTTCTGGCTCTTGTAGATGCGTTTAACACTGTTGATCAATCACATCTTTCTTGAAACTCTCTTCAGTGTTTCTGTGATACACACTGCTCCCTTCTGTCTCTATCTCTTTTCTATAAAACATGTGTGCTATAAAACACATTAGACGCCCACAAGTTGTTGGCTCTGTTTTTACCACATGACTCTGTTTCTATCTGGCACTTTAGACAAATGGCCAGCCCACAGCCTTCCTTTTATAAGCTAGCCTAAAAAGAAAACTCTGAATGATGAAAACGAAATGTAATGGCAAGCGGAGAAATTGACAGAAGTGGGTGGCAGGCATCTATTCCAACACAAATTCCAAGTACTTCAGAATCAATTAATTTAGCAAGTGACTTTTAAAATGCAGACACTCTCCAGAGTTGTAAAATAGAGCAATTATTTTTCATTGCACTTACAACTCCAAAACATTTGTTTATTCACATACTTACTTATTTTTTCTTAACTTGTTCCTGACTCTCCTCACTAAAACTTAAGTTTCATGAGCTCAGGAACTTCATTTGTCTTTTTCACAGCTGTATCAGCAGTACAAATATTCAATACATAATTTTGAATGACTGAATCAACTCAACTTTTGCAATGTCTTTTATTTTCTTGTATAAAAGTCTCACTATTAACAAAAAAGGATGGCAGGTAAGAGTTGATTTTTAAAAACAGAGCATGTGAAAGAGGGGGCACCTTTGGATCATGCAGTTGCTAATATTGTTCATAGTGATGGGGATCATTATAGGAAGGGGTGTTGATGAGTTATCCATTAGACTCTAGTGTCAGACAGTTAGTAATACAAGAGCTTAACCAAAAATAAAATTGTATGGCATGAATACAATGGAAAGATTTTTAGACAGGTTTTTACTGTCAAAGAACAGCATGCAAGGTGTATGTGTGTGTGCATGGATATATATGCTGTGTGTACACAAGCATGTATCCACATGCTTTGTCTACTTTGATAAATTTCCTAATATCTTATTGGCGACTATGCAACTGAAAATCATCCTGGTTCCATGGTACTAGACTGTTAGTAGTTTGAAAGCAAACAAACATATTATTAAATGATAACAGAGAATAATAATGAAAATGAAAACTCTGGACATATGCTAACATCTTGGTCCGGGAAACTCAATGCATTTCCAACCCCCACACTTGGAAGTCCAAAAAACAACAAGTGGAATTCACTAAGAAAGTCTGTGTCTGAAAGTTTTAAATTGCCTGAAAATAACCTTTGTTTGGGAAGAATCTCAATTCAAAAGTGAATAGAGGCTTAGTGTAAAATTTTGCACCTGGAATGAGTGGTGAAGCCAAACTTTGCAGGGTTTAAATCATGTGGGATGCTGCAGCCAAGCAAATGCGGGTCCAAGAAATTAAATGACAGTACTGTGTTGGATCCAGAAAGTGATAACTAATGTAACAGCTGTTTCTTCTTCAAGACTGTTAATTTGAAGATAGAATGTTTGCACTTTCTCATTTTAAATATTGATTCTTGTTCACCTTATTACTCAGGATACCAGAGTCATTTGCTGTTAGATGTACTTTGCACTGTTGGAAATATTCTGCTTCAATAAATTATATGACTTCTGATTAACTCTCCTAGGTACCACACAATGAGACTGTTTGAATGACTTGCCAGCTTCTCCCACTCTTTGCCCATTAAATATATGCCGTTACAACAGGAAGCACACAGCACCAGCCCCCATAATGTCCTTCTGTTTTGGAAATTCAGAATGACTGTAACATATGTGTTAAGTTCTCTTTCCACTCTGGCCAGATCAGAAAAGACATTACTCGGGGCATTTCCAGTTACGCAAATTAACAGATGCGTTTTTCAACCAAGATGAATAAAATGTTTTTGATCATTAGTTACAAAATAAGAGAATTATTTTCCTCTGTAATTTACTGTTATTAAAATTACACTTAAGAATAAAAAAGAAAAATCTAGAAAATTCTTTAGATTTTAGAAAAAAAGTAAAAGTTTAGTTAAACCATCTGAACTATGCCCTATATCAACATAGTGCATTTAAGTATCTTTGTGGTTGTCACTATCTGATTATTCAGTGCTGCTTTTCCTCCCCCCTTCTAGAAGTAGAATCCATGTTCCTGGCCACAGTAAGCAAATGGCCCACCCTTGGTGTGGCTTGGCTGGTAAAGAATCCACCTGCAATGCAATGCAGGAGACCTGGGTTCAATCCCTGGGTTGGGAAGATCCCCTGGAGAAGGGAATGGTTACCCACTCCAGTATTCTGGCCTGGAGAATTCCATGGACTGTATAGTCCATGGGATCACAAAGAGCTGGACACAACTGAGTGACTTTCACTGTCACACTTTCACTTGGTAAAATCTTAGTAAACAGCGGGCCTCGGCCTCAATGTTTGGACAAGAATTGTCACGTGATATAAGGCAGGCCACTTAGAGCTTTCCCTAGGGTTTACCTGGCTGAAACTTTTGCAGAAAACATTCTTATCTATCAGAGCTTATAAAGATTTATCCCCAGAAATATCAGGCAGTTTTTTTCCTCACCACATGGAGAATCCTAAAGAAGACTTAGCCTAGCGGCCAGCAATGATAATGGACTGATGACAAGTGCTAATGTCATCCAAGGCCTTGCTCCTCAACCTTGACCAAAGACCAGCAGGGCATATACGGGCATGCAGCTACCCCCTTTACCATCATTTACTACCTGATAATTCTTCCTGTTTGTTTTAGATGGTTTGAATTGGGCTTCAAATCACTTTTCACAAAAGAAGTCCTAACCAAAATGCATGTGTTTGTGCTCACTTGCTGAGTCATGTCCCTCAACTTTAATATATATATATATATATAAACTGTATATTTATATACAGTTGCAACCTGAAAGTAGAGAGTGATTTTATTTGGTGGCAGTGTTTAGGACTGGAGCTCAGGAGACAGCAGCTTAGTAGCTCTGAGAAAACTGCTCCAAGGAGTTGGGAGAGGGAGTCAGGTTATATACAAGCTTGCAACAAAGGGAGCAGGCAGTCTGAATATCCAAGATTATTGTGAAGTAAGAAACATCAGATATCAAGTTACGGAATTTAGCGTTCTGTGCATGGGAAGATGCAAACCTCTGGGCTCACTGAATTCATTCCTTTCATATACACCTCAGCTTGTTGTGGCTCAGCTGCCCAGTCGTGTCCGACTCTTTGGGACCCCATGGACTGCAGCACGCAAGGCCTCCCTGTCTCTCACCATCTCCTGGAATTTGCCTAAGTCCATGTTCATTGCGCTGGAAATGCCGTCCAGCCATCTCATCCCCTGACGCCCTGGGGTCAAATCCTATTCCTTGTTCACCTTAAAAGTGGCAGATGGCTGCCTCCTGCATCCCCCACCCCAACCCCTGCCAGCTCCTCATGGAAGGTGGTGCATCTGCTGGGTCACAGGCATTGTGTTTCATTTTGGAAGCCCTCATTCACCCTTGAAGGCCAGAAATCACTGATGGCTGTGATATTTCTTGCCCATCGATATGGCAGGAAATATTTTCATTTCATATGTCTGACTCTTTGCGACCCCATGGAATATTGCCTGCCAGGCTCCTCTGTCCATGGAATTTTCCAGGCAAGAATACTGGAGTAGGTTGTCATTTCCTTCTCTAGAGGATTTACCCAACCCGCATCTCCTGTGTCTTCTACATTGGCAGGTGGATTCTTAACCACTGCACCACCAGGGTAACCTCTAACTAGAATATCTGCTCAAATAATTTCATCAAGGATGTATACATCAAAATTATTTTTCTTAAAAAGAGGTATTCACGCTGTAAAGCAGAGTTGAGACAAGGGCTTTGGAGAGAGACAGACATGAATTCAGACTAGTTCTTCCTTTTACAAGCTGCATAACAAGTTACTTAAAAATCATTAGCCTCTGCTTTGTCCTCTAAAATGAAGATAGTAAACGATATATGTGTTTATAGTCCATGAAAACTAAATTGATGTTTGCTATTCTAATGATAAGGATCCTGGGACTCAGAGAGGTCCAGTAACTTACTCAGTACGACAAAAATAAAATGGCAGGGTCAGAATTATAACCCAGCTGTAGGTGTCTTCCAAATCCCTACTCTTTGAGCACACTCAGCTGCCTAGGGACTATCAAAGAAAGAAGAGATAATAGATTTCTAAACAAGATAACATGCTTAATTCACTCCATTGGAATTAAGACACATCTGGTGTGTTTTGCTTATGAATTAAGGAATTATACTGAAACAAGCCTTCCATTTGGGTAAATGCTATAAGTAAAATGACTATTATCCATAAAAGTTTGAACCAGAACCTTAATAACATCAAGGACAAACAAATATAGACAGCTTTCCGGGCGTTTCCATGCTTAGCTACTGGTATAAATAAAATGATTTCTATTCACATCTGGCACTGCATTGTGCACTATGCCTCTTCTCTACTTTCCCATATAAATGTGATAGTTTTCTCTTACAGTACTGACGCCTTCACGGGAAGAACTTCGCAGCCTGGCTCTCTGAATGAACTTCGGCTGCAGCAGGAACTCAACCCCAACCTCATCCCTTATTCCTGCATATTTTTGTGTGTGTGAATTTCACACATAAGATGTCAAACAGTTTGCAGAATTCATTTGTCAAATTAAAATTCCATTTGAAGTGTTATATGCCTACCATGCCTACTCTCAGCCCTCTGCTTGGCTTCTTTATGCTCTTCTGCTGTGCTTATCACAAGCCCATGGATCCTGGTTTACTTCACAGAATTCAGAAACTAGCTAAAGAGACAGTCTCATCAGGAGTTCAATAAAAACGTCAGAACTATCTGAATCAGAATTGTCGATTGATGAACACAACATTGCTGTTAATCACGCCTTTGCCACAAGCAAATTTACAGATTGCTAATGGATCAACTGCCAGTGTTTGCCTTAATTGATACCAGAATGTGAAAAGTCGTATTGAGTTATTAATTTATGAAATGGTATACTAAAGATGGTTTTTCAATAGTTGCACTCCATAAGAATCCTAGAATTCCAATTGACAGACCTGGCTTTTATTATAGTAAAGATGATTTTAAAACATATAGTATGGAAATCACTTGATTGGCATTACAAAGGAGCGTTTTCCAGGTGAGGATATCTTTTGATAAAATAAGGTCCAGTTCTTCAGTATAAAAGCTCTGGGGAAGAGCTCCAACTCTCTAAATGGGGAAAGGTGGTTACAAATTGCCCAGTCTAACATCCCAGAGCGGCCCATTTCTTTTGAGGTTTCATGTTAATTAATATTGCCTTTATCACGGTTGGCTCCCTGCAAGATGGTACTCCACTTTTTAAAAAATCTAGCATTTTATTAGCTCCCATAATCTCAGGAAGATAGGCTAGAACTGGCAAGGTGAATATCATATAACATTAAGACAAAAAATACACTAGAAAAATATAAAAAGCATTTGCAATGGAAATGCAAATTTGTTCTCACAAATTTAACCAAAACGTCAACATTGAGAGCAATAAATGATGCTTCTATTTGCTGAAAGAATATTCTAGAAAGCTGCCAGACACTTCCTATCTCTTCAAATCAATTGCTATGAGGTAGCAGAATTAGGGAGAAGGCAATGGCACTCCACTCCAGTACTCTTGCCTGGAAAATCCCATGGGCAGAGGAGCCTGGTGGGCTGCAATCCATGGGGTCGCTAAGAGTTGGGCACGACTGAGTGACTTCACTTTCATGCACTGGAGAAGGAAACGGCAACAACCCACTCCAGCGTTCTTGCCTGGAGAATCCCAGGGGACGGGGGAGCCTGGTGGGCTGCCATCTATGGGGTCGCACAGAGTCAGACACGACTGAAGCGACTTAGCAGCAGCAGCAGAATTAGTCCTTCTACCCTCACTTCCATTCAGGGGATTCTTTTAAAAGCAGTGCTATGCCCTTCTCCCTCAGCTTGCTATGGATCTGTTTCTTCCCACACCCATAACTCCACCAGATAAAAGCAGAGCCTCTAAGGAAAAAGCACTACGGGTTTTGGACTTGCCAAAAGGAGAGTGGTGACTCAGTCCCCCTGGTGGACATTTGCCCAACCATGACACGCACTCACTAGGTTCATCCTGGTGCCTCCTGGAGAGTAGGTAGGAGAAACTGTCGCGTTTCCTCCAGAGTTTGGGAGTATATTTGAAACAAGAGGCCAGGTTGTATTTCTGACATGAGTAATTCTGAATGCCGGAGAATGCCTGGCTCCCCCGTGATTGCAGAGCAGGGAGAAAGGGGAGAGCAGGACGAGTCTCCTTGTAGGGTAAAGACGCACAAGTTTCCTGATGACAAAAAGGATGCCACAGAAAAATAACAAATTTGAGCTATTTTGAAGGTATCCCACACAAGAAGGAAATCTGCTAAGTTAAGATAGCCAAGAGTGGGAGAGTGGGTGGGAACAAAACATTCCCAAAAGAGCACATCACCCATGTTCACCCGCGTTAGAAGGCTGCAGAGGGGCAGTCTGTGCAGGGCCTCTGACGAACGCACATCCGGGGTCACAGGATATCCAGAGACGTATCATTAGCCTCACAGAGACACTGAGCCAACAGAAAATTATAAGAGCGGCTTAGTGAATGACTACCGTGAAAAGTGAAAGTGACCCAGTAGTGTCTGACTCTGTGACCCCATGGACTATACAACGCATGGAAATCTCCAGGCCAGAATACTGGAGTGGGTAGCCTTTCCCTTCTCCAGGGGCTCTTCCCAACCCAGGGATCCAACCCAGGTCTCCCGCGCTGCAGGTGGATTCTTTACCAGCTGAACCACAAGTTAAACCCAAGGATACTGGAGTGGGTAGCCTATCCCTTCTCCACCGGATCATCCCGACTCAGGAATCTAACCGATGTCTCCTGCATTGCAGCTGGAATTCCTCCTCCCAATGCTAAAATCCTGAAGAATCCAAAACAGAAAAACAAAGAGTGAAAGAACCGAACACACCTCCGTCCCCAAGCAAGTTTCCCAATGGGTCAGGTTTACTGGCGGTGACGGAAGATGTTTTTAAGTTGATATTGGAATTTAAGTTTTAGTTAAGATTGTAATAGACTTTTATTACTTTAAAAGTGGCCTTAATGGTCAAAATGAGACTGTCCTTATAGTTGAACATGGCTGAAAGTTTTGACATCTGCATGCATCCCAAGTTTCCAAGAAAAGGGAATGGGGTATTTTTAAAATATTTGTATTTTTAAAAGTTGAAATACTGAAGAAAAATAAATTCACTCACTGCTTATATCCCATCTAATTCATCTTTACTAGTTAATTGATGCATATAAATAGGCAAACTTGCCTGTCCCTCTGGTATTTCATGACATATTTCGTATGAACAAAAAACTGCAGTCTATTTAGAACACTCCTAAGTTTTCCTCAATAGAGCTAGCTTTGAAAACAGACTCATCAGACAAATAAATACCATTGATCTAGACCCAGAAAACCTTCAAGTCAAGCTCCTTGTGTTAATGATAAAAGCTAAAACTTACTAATGAACCAGACAAGGATCTAGTTAATCTGTTTGCTCTCCTTTCTGATCTCCTCTCACTCACCTTAGACACTGACCCTTTAAGTTTGATATTAAAAGAACTCTTTATTTCCTTTGCCCTTCACAACACAATGCCCTTCCTCATCTCCATATCACTGCACTCACTGCTCTCTCTTCAAAGTCCTTCTCTGTTCTACCCCTCTAACCCCTGGTGACCCCAGACAAAGTCTCCTCCACTGCAAGCCTTAATTAAATCTTATGGGCAGACTCGATTGTACCCTGGCCTTTCTCTCTCTGCACCTTCCTCAGACTGCTCGTGAGTATAACACTTATCCCACTGGAATTCTTCCAGTTACTTTAACAATGAGGAGCCAGACCACGAAGAGAGACTTGTCTCATTCAGCTCTATATCCCTGACTTACTAAGCACAGTTTCTACACACATAGAAGATACACACTCCATATATTAAATATATATTAAATATATGGATGAATAAGTGACCACAGACAAAAAATTTACTGGATTTACAAATCCCATGTATTCCTTTAAGGTAAGGACTAGTGCTAAGTCCGAGCTAAGCATTGTGCTACCAGATGTGTCATCAGGACACCATTGTTTAAAAAAAAAAAAGATACTCTCAATCAGCCTACAGAAAACATCATTTTATCTGCCTCTTTCATATTACAAACAAGAAATGAAGTCCACAGAAGCCTGAGATTAGGTCAAAGCCACACAACTCTGTAAGTATCAACACTGAAACTCAATTCTCCTGATCACTAACTGTAAACAAGCTTTTAGACTTCTCTCTAGCTTCTCTACAAAATGTAAGTACATGAGAGAATAAATTTTTGTTGATATTGTTTATGGCTGCACCTTCAGCACCTGGAAGGTGTCTGACATACAAGCATTTAATGTATACTCATCTCATACATAAACAAATGAATGACAAAATTATAACTGGTAGAACTCTACGCTAAGAATCCAGGTTTAAACAAGACAAAAGAATGAATCACCTTTTCATCTATAAAAAAATCACTGGAGTTTCTAAATGGGAATAAAGCAGAAGTAACCTGGAATTCCAGTTGCAAGGTGTTGGAAAGTCTCAGATGTATTCATAAAGAAACCTCTTCCTTTTTAGTTCTTATTTTAGGGTGTGTGTGCATCATGTATGTTTGTGTGTATGTGTGTGTGTTTAATTTTGCTGTCAAAAAACAAAGAACTTGAGATCAATTAATCCTAAGAAATGTGTACCTCAAGGAATCAGAGAAAGCAGAGTTTATATTTAAGTGGCAGTGCTAGTAATGCATTACTTTAGACACATTTTTCATAAATATCACCTGTAAGAAGTAAAAGAGTGACTGACTGAAGAAAAAAGAAAAAAAACAGCACAAGTGTACAAACTTCCAATCTTCAGTACAGAGTGAATTAGCACCTGGATGCAAATGCCCAGAGGCGACTAGAGTGGTTCTTGCAACAGCATCGGACCTGGAGCAACTGTCAGCATTGTTTGCTCTGGGGCCTGGGCCATCTGCCCTGCCGTTTAGAGGACCAGGAAATTGTGAGAAATAGTCATGAGTTAAAGGAATGTGTGGGGGTGGCATCCTCGGAAGGACCCACCGCGACAGCACTGGTTGCTATAGCACCACGATCTGGCATTTCTAGTTAGGACAAAGATGGAATCCGTCTGCCGTGCCAGGAAGTGGAGGCGGCAAATAAAACAGGTATAGCTCATGAAGTGAACATTTTGGAGTGCATTAAACCAGACTTTAAAGAGTGAGGAAGGGTTATTTTTCAATGCTGCAAATAAATTACCTTGTTGATACGTGCTCTGATGTCCATCAACTTTCAAAGGCAAGCTGAGTGTCAGTTAAGCAGTAGGCTTTCCCTCAGCATGTGCCTGAACAAATCCACTGCTATTGTTTTTGCTTGATTTTTGTACTCCTGTGATTGACTCATTTTGCAGGCCATTTTCAGTTTTTTTTTTCACTCAAGAATATACATTCTGTTCAATTTAAACCAGAAAGACAAAAGGTCACTAGGATGGCATCTGAGGACTTCCCACTTAGGAAACTGCGTTCAATTCTTAATCTACTTCTGGAACAAAGCCCCAGGACTGTGTTTTCTCAAATGTATTTCAATAGAGAGAAAGTGGATGCTGGGTTGTCTCCCTGCTGAACATCTCACATCACAATTGATGCATATTTTCTGTATGGTAATTGTTGGTCTCAGTCTCCAAAGAAACAAAGGCCAGAGCTAGTTTGGAGACTTAGTAACCTGTTATTATACACACCTCCAATATGGGATTTGGGATCTCTCTACTTAAGTAAAATGAAATCTGGGTTTTCTCATTGTGATTTTGGGATTTATTAATAGGAAGGAAAGAACGGAATTACCACAAGGGGCATGGAAGTACAAAGGGGACTGAGAGAGATAAAACCAAAAGCAACAGGGTGGTGGAATTAATAAGAAAAAGCAATTGCTTGGATTGTTCACTTTTTCTTTTTTCTTCTGACATTCTTTGTTCCTATAAAACAAAGGATAAGAGACAACTTCTGGAAAGAAAGATAGTTGGAACATGGATAATGTGACAACAGCCTGCTCACTGCTGTTCAGATATCTGCTGGATGAATGATCGTTGCAGACTCTTGCCTGACATGTTGTTCAGAGATTGCCTTAACAGGATTATATAAAGCATTCCAAAATGCATTTTTGTAATTGAATTTGCTTTATGTCATTTCCCTCACTTTTGATCAAATGTAAGTGAATATTTCCATAGAGAATTCCCGATGTTGAGTAAAATAAAGTGTAAAAATCTTCCAATTGAATAAACATATGACTCTTAGAGACTGACAAACTCATCTTTTAGTTCAAAGATTTAGATTGAATGTAATGATTTCTCTCTGAATCTGGAAGTCAAAGGCAACATCAAAAGTGAAGGGTTTATATTAAATATAATTAGTTTTTACAGAGCCCATGAGTCAAATTAAAATGTGGATTCTAAATCTGGACTTTCCAAGAATTATGCTTGTATTTATCTTCACCTGTTCTCCCAACATCTTTGTGAGTCAAGTTTAAAAAGAAGCTTGGCCTGTAAGAATCCTCAGTTTCTAGCCCCTATCTCCCTTTCTTGATTCAGCCTCTGGTAAACTTTGTTCCTCCTAACCTCCTTCTCATCTCCTTGGACCATTTGTTCCAGCCTGGATAACCCTTGGTCCTCTCTCATTGATCAGAGTCTTTTGCACATGTGAATTCCTCAGCTTTGAATTGCAGTTATCCATGCTCCACTGAAAAATTCCTGCTTCTCCTGGAGTCTTCCATGTTTACCTCAGACAATTAGTGCCTATCTTCTTGCAATTGCAAAATTTTGTTCTTATCTCAGATTTCTCATACATATGCATTTGTATTGCAGCCGTTATACCACAAGAGAATTCAAGTTGGGAGTGAGGTTCACGTGGGGAACATCCTGTATCTAAGTCAAGTCTGTATCTCCATTGCATGGAGACTATTAACACAAAAGATCCCCACCAATGTCGCCATGATTCTACGATGTTGGGCAAGTCACTTTAGCTCTCTGAGTCTAAATTTGCTCAATTGCAAATTCAACACAATAAAAATCACTAAATTGTGAGGTTGTTTACAAGAATAAAATAATATGTATAAATGCACTTCATTCACTCAAAAGTGTCATATGAACAAGAGAAACGGAAGACTAGAAAGCTATTCCCACATTGTTACTTCTGAAATATGTTTTGGACATTAACTTTTTAGTTGTTTGAAAACCATGCTTACTTTCTCATTAACTTTCTCCTGTTTAATAAAGTAAGGAATCTAAGTTTAAAAGGTTTTCTCCCCAGTACTACCCTCCTCTCTCTTGAGATTCTTAAGATTATTTCCATCTTTTACATTTATAAATGGCACTTGTAAATATTTCTACTTACCCTTGAAACTTCCAAAATATTAGCCACCCTTATTTTAGAACTTTTTCACAATCGTTTAGAATCTCAAAAGAATGAGCAACATACAACCCAAAGATTTTAAGTGTTTTCTGTTTTCCAATGTTGGCCTCTTTGCCTGTAAGTCGTGAGGATGTGTGTGTGTGTGTGTGTGTGTGTGTGTGTGTGTGTTTATGTAAAGAAGATGAGTTTACTTTTAAATCCACTGTACTTTATATCATGGCAGGACAGTAAGATGAGGACTTTTGAAGGCAATCAGGATCTTCACTGTGGAAAAGAGAGTGATGCAGAAAAAATAAGCCTTAGACAGCTCAGAAAACCCTCTCAAAGTACATCTCTCCATTTTGCATCTTACATAGTTACCAGGCAAGTACCACAGATTCACTCACATCAGCAAGTTATTTGTCAAGGAGCAGAATGCCTACTGATTAGGATACATTTAATTCTGGATGCTGGTCTTAAACATGGCATCAGTGTCTTCATATCCAAGACCCTTTAGGGGTTTTAGATAGAAATACAGGTCATGCCCTAAGCAATTAATTTGCCTTTGGAAAGACTGAGTTGCTTTGAGAAGACTTATGCAACATTTTCTCCTCAATGTAGATGTCCTAAGGTCTTTGCTGCTCTTAATATTGTTCTATTAGTTCTGTGAATTTTACTCTTATTGGAACACAGGAAAACCCCATTTAGTACTAATTATAGGTCTCCTGTTTTAAAGAAAAAGTGTGCCATAAAGTTTGCTGCTGTTTCTTTCCTATTAGCTTTGCCTATGTGAACATTGTGAAAAGGACGATGAACAAAGAAGGTAATATCTTTCCATCCGGAGGAAAACTCATGAGTATTCTATAGACACTCCATAAATCTCTAGAGAGTCTTAGTCCCATGTTCTCCCGTACAGGTTTTATCTTAAAAAAAAAGATAAAAAGATTACTTTATCTTTAAAACCATGTTTTCTGGAATTTTCAGAAGAACAGATACATGTATATGATAACTGAATCACTTTGCTGTACACCTGAAATTAAGACAATATTGTTAATCAACTCTGCTCCAATATAAAATTTAAGAATTTTTGATTCATAAATAAAATACAAGATAAAACATTGGCAGTGTGGAGAAACGGGGTTTTCAGAAAGTTCACTTCAGTTCAGTTCAGTCACTCAGCCATGTCTTGACTCTGCAACATCATGGACTTCAGTATGCCAGGCTTCCCTGTCCATCACCAACTCATGGAGCTTGCTCAAATTCACATCCATCAAGTCAGTGATGCTATCCAACCATCTCATCCTCTGTCTTTCCCTTATCCTCCCGCCTTCAATCTTTCCCAGATCAGGGTCTTTTCAAAGGAGTCAGTTCTTCACATCAGGTGGCCAAGGTATCGGAGTTTCAGCTTCAGCATCAGTCCTTCCAATGAATATTCAGAACTGATTTCCTTCAGGATTAACTGCTTGGGCCTCCCTGCTGTCCAAAGGACTTTCAAGAATCTTCTCCAACACCATAGTTCAAAAGCATCAGTTCTTCAGCACTCAGCTTTCTTTATAGTCCACTCTCACATCCATACAAGACTGCTGGAAAAACCATAGCCTTGACTAGACAGATCTTTGTTGGCAAACTAATGTCTCTGCTTTTTAATAAGCTGTCTACTTTGGTCCTAACTTTTCTTCCAAAGAACAACCATCTTTTAATTTCAAGGCTGAAGTCACCATTTCCAGTGATTTTGGAGCCCCCCAAAATAGTCTCTCACTGTTTCTCCATCTATTTTCCATGAAGTGATGGGACCAGATGCCATGATATTGGTTTTCTGAATGCTGAGTTTTAAGCCAACTTTTTCACTCTCCTCTTTCACTTTCATCAAGAGGCTCTTTAGTTCTTCACTTTCTGCCATGAGGGCGGTGTCATCTCCATATCTGAGGTTATTGATATTTCTCCCAGCAATCTTGATTCCAGCTTGAGCATCATCCAGTCTGGCATTTCACATGATGTACACTGATGTAAGTTAAATAAGGACGGTGACACTATACAGCCTGACGTACTCCTTTCCTGACTTGGAACCAGTCTGTTGTTCCATGTCTGGTTCTAACTGTTGCTTCCTGACCTGCATACAGATTTCTCAGGAGGCAGGTCAGGTGGTCTGATATTCCCATCTCTTTCAGAACTTTCCACAGTTTTTTGTGATCCACACAGTCAAAGGCTTTGGCGTAGTCAATAAAGCAGAAGTAGATATGTCTCTGGAACTCTCTAGCTTTTTCAATGATCCAACAGATGTTGGTTGGCAATTTGCTCTCTGGTTCCTCTGCCCTTTCTAAATCCAGCTTGGACATCTGGAAGTTCAAGGTGCACATGCTGTTGAAGCCTGGCTTGGGGAGTTGACCATGACTTTGCTAGCGTGTGAGATGAGTGCAATTGTGTGGTAGTTTGAACGTTCTTTGGCATTTCCTTTCTTTGGGCTTGGAATGAAAACTGACTTTTTCCAGTCCTGTGGCCACTGTTTGGAGAAGGCAACGGCACCCCACTCCAGTACTCTTGCCTGGAAAATCCCATGGATGGAGGAGCCTGGTGGGCTACAGTCCATGGGATCGCACAGAGTCGGACACGACTGAGCGACTTCACTTTCACTTTTCCCTTTCATGTACTGGAGAAGGAAATGGCACCCCACTCCAGTGTTCTTGCCTGGAGAATCCCAGGACGAGGGAGCCTGGTGGGCTGCCATCTATGGGGTCGCGCAGAGTTGGACATGACTGAAGCAACTTAGCAGCAGCAGCAGCAGTGGCCACTGAGTTTTCCAAATTTGCTGGCATATTGAGTGCAGCACTTTCACAGCATCCTTTTTCAGGATTTGAAATAGCTCAACTGGAATTCCATCACCTCCACTAGCTTTGTTCATAGTGATGCTTCCTAAGGCCCACTTGAGTTCATATTCCAGCATGTCTGGCTCTAGGTGAGTGATCACACCATCATGGTTATCTGGGTCATGAAGATCTTTTTTGTATGGTTCTTCTGTGTATTTTAGGGCTTCCTTGATAGCTCAGTGGGTAAACAATCCACCTGCAGCACAGGAAACCCTGGTTCGATTCCTGGGTCAGGAAGATCCCCTGGAGAAGGAACAGGCTACCCACTCCAGCATTCTTGGGCTTCCCTTGTGGCTCAGCTGGTAAAGAATCTGTCTGCAATGTGGGAGACCTGGGTTCGATCTCTGGTTTGAAAATATCCCCTGGAGAAGGAAAGGGCTACCCACTCCAGTATTCTACCTTAGAGAATTCCATAGACTGTATAGTCCATGGATTTGCAAAGACTGAGCCACTTTCATTTCATTCTGTGTATTTTTGTCACCTCTTCTTAATATCTTCTACTTCTGTTAGGTCCATACCATTTCTGATCTTTATTGTGCCTGTCATTGCGTGAAATGTTCCCTTGGTATCTCTAATTTTCTTGAAGAGATATCTAGTTTTCCCATTCTATTGTTTTCCTCTACTTCTTTGCATTGATCACTAAGGAAGGCTTTTTTATCTTTCCTTGCTATTCTTTGGAACTCTGCATTCAAATGGGTATATCTTTCATTTTTTCCTTTGCCTTTTGCTTCTCTTCTTTTCTCAGCTATTTGTAAGGCCTCCACAGACAACCATTTTGCCTTTTTGCATGTCTTTTTCTGGGGATGGTCTTGATCACTGCTTTCTGCACAATGTCACAAACCTCTGTCCGTAGTTCTTCAGGTGCTCTATCAGACCTAATCCCTTGAATCCATTTGTCACTTCCACTGTAAAATTGTAGGGATTTTATTTAGGTCATACCTCAGCGGTCTAGTGGTTTTCCCTCCTTTCTTCAATTTAAGTCTGAATTTGCAATAAAGAGTTCATGATCTGAGCCACAGTCAGCTCCCAGTCTTGTTTTTACTGACTTTATAAAGCTTCTCCATCTTTGGCTGCAAAGAATATAATCAATCTGATTTCAGTATTGACCATCTGGTGATGTCCATGTGCAGAGTCTTCTCTTGTGTTGTTGGAAGAGGGTGTTTATGGTGCCTATCATGTGTTAATCCTGTGCTGAGTGTCATAAATACAAAGACAGATATAGCAGGACTCTGAAGTCAAGGAACTTAACTAGTGAGGAAGACAGGAAACCACCACAATTTATGATGCAGAGTGTGATGAATGCCATCAGTTAAAATTTAGTTTAGACTGTGTGCAATATAAAACAGAGATAACAGTGGCTTCACGAAATAAGCTTCATTTTATTCTAACATAATAAGAAATGGGATGAAATCAATCCAAGTTTCCTGGTGTAACTCAACAATGTCAAGATAGAGGTCCATGGTATTGTTTTCACTCTTTCATGGATGTTCTTTTTGGCTACATTTCCAGTGACTGGATCCACATTTCAGGCAGAAAGGAGGGAGAAATTAAAAGGAAAATGCAACTCGTTCCATCTGAATCTATGTCCATGTCAAGCTTCCTTAGAAAGTCCACCTAATAGTACTCTTATCTCATTGACCAGATTTGTTAACTCTATCGTGGTCACCTCTACTTCACGGGAGACAGGGAAATAAAATTTTATCAGAAAATGTTTCTAAAATTCTGTTGTAAAGAGGGGGGAAAAGATAATTAACACTGGGTGGGCAATTAGAAAATTATTTTATGATATAAACAAAAACTATGCCTACCATCAGGTCATGAAGGAAGGGTGTTTAAATCAAACCTGGTAGTATGGTATAAAAGAAAGAAAGAAAGTGAAATCTCTCAGTCCTGTCTTGACTCTTTGTAACCCCATGGACTGTAGCCCACCAGGATCCTCCACCCATGGAATTTTCCAGACAAGACTACTGGAGTGGGTTGCCATTTCCTTCTCCAGGGGATCTTCCTGATCCAGGGATCAAACCCAGGTCTCCCGCATTGTAGGCAGACACTTTACCATCTGAGCATCAGGTATGGTATAGGTGTGGATATTAATTTCTCACCAAAAATACATATAAAGCTTACTACCTTACCTAGACTTCCTTACACATGTAAACAGCACCACCATCCCACCTTCAATTCCATTATCACACCCATAAATATAAGAATTATTGTTAATTTTCCCTGTTTCATAAAAATCATTTATTAATCTATTTTTACATATTATCAATGTGTCTGTTTTTCTGTCCCATGGCCACCATTTCCATTCTAAAACTCTGTATCTCTCATTTGCATGGGGCTTCCCTCATAGCTCAGTTGGTAAAGAATCAGCCTGAGATGTAGGAGACCCCGTTTGATTCCGGGGTGGGGAAGATCCCCTGGAGAAGGGATAGGCTCCCCACTCCAGTATTCTTGGGCTTTCCAGGTGGTTAAGCTGGTATAGAATCTGCCTGCAATGCAGGAGACCTGGGTTTGATCCCTGGGTGGGGAAGATCTCCCAGAGAAAGGAAAAGCTACCCACTCCAGTATTCTGGCCTGGAGAATTCCATGGCCTGGATAGCCCATGAGGTCACAAAGAGTCAGACACAGCTGAGCGACTTTCACTTTCACTCATTTACATATTACAGGAGCATTCTAATTTGTTTCCCTACTTCCACTCCTGCTTTTGTCCAGCCCATCTTCTCATTCAGTAACAAGAATAGTTTCTTGTTGTTGCTGTTGTTTAGTTGCTAAGCTGTGTCCAAATCTTCTGCAACCTCATGAAATATAACACATCAGGTTCCTCTGTCCATGGGATTTCCCAGGCAAGAATACTATAATGGCTTGACATTTCCTTCTCCAGGGAATCTTCCTGACCCAGGCATCAAACCCACGTCTCTTGCGTCTCCTGCATTGCAGGCTGATTCTTTACTGCTGAGTCACTGAGGAACTTCTAAAAATGTAAATTAAACCATATCACTCTATAATTTAAAAATCCTCCAAAGACTTCCCATTGCACTTAGACTAAAATGCAAATTCATCTCAGTGTAACAGTACTGAGCTAGAGGACTACAAATACCAAATCCCGATACTATCTCTAGTTTCTAAATGCAAAGATGTCAAAATGGTTCCAATTGTCAAAAAGATAAATTTTACTGTTTAGCAGCGGTGAGCCCAAGAATGAACTCCCTATCCTGCATTTAGTTTTCTTATGTATGATAAGAAAGTTGCTTTGATTAACACTAAAACAGTGTCAGACTTTATTTTTCTGGGCTCCAAAATCACTGCAGATGGTGACTGCAGCCATGAAATTAAAAGACGCTTACTCCTTGGAAGAAAAGTTATGATCAACCTAGACAGCATATTCAAAAGCAGAGACATTACTTTGCCGACTAACGTCCGTCTAGTCAAGGCTATGGTTTTTCCAGTAATCATGTATGGATGTGAGAGTTGGACTGTGAAGAAGGCTGAGTGCCAAAGAATTGATGCTTTTGAACTGTGGTGTTGGAGGAGACTCTTGAGAGTCCCTTGGACTGCAAGGAGATCCAACCAGTCCATTCTGAAGGAGATCGGGCCTGGAATTTCTTTGGAAGAAATGATGCTAAAGCTGAAACTCCAGTACTTTGGCCACCTCATGCGAAGAGTTGACTCATTGGAAAAGACTCTGATGCTGGGAGGGATTGGGGGCAGGAGGAGAAGGGGACGACAGAGGATGAGATAGCTGGATGGTATCACTGACTCGATGGACGTGAGTCTGAGTGAACTCCGGGAGTTGGTGATGGACAGGGAGGCCTGGCGTGCTGTGATTCATGGGGTCGCAAAGAGTCAGACACGACTGAGTGACTGTACTGAAATGAACTGAACTGAATAACATCCTATGAAGAGTAAAAGTTGTGTAGGTCTGCTGTTAATTGACTTTTAGTACTTTTAGCTGTGTGCCTGTCTATTCCTTCACAAACTAAAAATTAATGATAAAAGGTCGGAGTTTCATCTGTAGGTGATTTTGTTTCATCCAACTTTTTCATTGTAGTAAGCAGATGGTGGTTTGCTCTGGAAACATACTGTAGTATTATTATATAGCTCAATCCTGAATGTGATATTGGATATTTAATTTAAATAAACTTAATGATGCTCATTCAAAGCATATGAAGTGCCAAACAAGTCAGTAAATTTTATTATGTTCTGAAATGCAAACTGCACCTTCTTGAAAAAGTTTCTCTCTCTTCATTACTCAGAAAATAAGTTAATACAAACTGGCTAAATTATCAAAGAAACAGAAGTTGGTAAACTGCTCCTCCAGAAGATATTTCAGAATCACTGATTAATTGTTACAAGATTTTGAAAAGCTAGCAAGTAAAATAGTGTATCTACTTTATCCATCCAACATATATTTTTTTGGTGTTTGTATGCTTTGTACATAAAATATTCATAACATATAACTTTGTGTAATTTATTTTCAATATTCTTATACATTTCAATCTGTGTAAAACACATTGTGCCCCCAAAATCCATATGTATAAAATTCTTCATGCTCTAAGAATCGCATGTTTTCTCAAACAATACCTCTCATTCGTTCTTTCCTGACTTTTAGTCTTGTCATCCGATAAAACACGGCCTTGTCTCCAAAATCCTTACCATCGCTAAAGTTCCTATTTGCCATCATTGGAGATGTAATCGGCAAAGCTGGCTGTACCTAACAAACCTTTATATCAAGTCCTGTCACTGGTCCAAAGAAGCCATTGCAATGACTAATTTTATGAGTAGGTTGGCTCCAAAGATGCTAAAAGACACATTATAGTTTATTGTGTCAAAAAGACTGGCAAAAAGAGGCCCCCCAATTTGACTTTCAAATGTAGAGTGAAATCACTCCCCCAGGATTGGCAGTGTGCAAGTTAAGAGTCTTCCAAAGCACCAAGATATGAGTCATTCTATTATAGCTTGTCAGTGACTCATCTTATCCAAAAGTGCCTGAGTCACAGCCAGGAAGAATCCCTCCTTGATTGATACAACCACTCTCCCTCCAGCCTCTGAAAATGCAAAACTTATTTTTTAACGTTCAGTCATTTGTCAAGAATTATTTCATTTGTAGCAGCCCAAAGATGCTTCCTGATAGTATTCCATGGAGTTGGCCTTATTTACTATGTCTGAATTGCTCTAATTTTCTAGTACAATAAAAGCAGCCTGTTGAGCCCCAAGGGCCATATATTTTCTGTGAATGCCCTCAGTGAAACACCTTAGCTTATCATGTTAACAAAATTGTTACCTTAGAAATCTTGAGGAGATTATACAAAAGAATATGATAATGAGAGAAACACCAAAGATTCTCACTGGCAAATGCAACTGTAGGAAGATCATCTTTTTCATCCCTCCCCTTTTATACAGGAGCCAGGTGGGACTTCTGTGATGGTCCAGTGGCTAAGATTTCAGGGGACCCAGGTTTGATCCCTGGTCAGGGAACCAGATCCCACCTGCTGCAACTAAAAATTCCATGTGCCACAACTAAAATCTGGTGCAGCCAAATACAAATAAATAAATAAATAAATATTCTTTTTAAAAAGAAGAAGCTTGTAGACTTTTGGATTGCAGCCATTCTGACTGGTGTGAAATGGTACCTCATTGTGGTTTTCAAAAGTCCACAAGCAATAAATGCTGGAGAGGGTGTGGAGAAAAGGGAACCCTCTTACACTGTTGGTGGGAATGCAAACTAGTACAGCCACTATGGAGAA
Organism: Cephalophus harveyi; assembly: GCA_006410635.1. Lineage (NCBI taxonomy): Eukaryota > Metazoa > Chordata > Mammalia > Artiodactyla > Bovidae > Cephalophus > Cephalophus harveyi. Next base: position 82,608 of record SJYT01068745.1, read on the forward strand.
CGGTGTGGAGATTCCTTAAAAAATTGCAAATAGAACTGCCTTATGACCCAGCAATCCCACTGTTGGGCATACACACCAAGGATACTAGAATTGAAAGAGACACGTGTACCTCAATATTCATCACAGCACTGTTTATAACAGCCAGGACATGGAAACAACTTAGATGTCCATCAGCAGATGAATGGATAAGAAAGCTGTGGTACATATACACAATGGAGTATTACTCAGCCATTAAAAAGAATNAAAAAATTGCAAATAGAACTGCCTTATGACCCAGCAATCCCACTGTTGGGCATACACACCAAGGATACTAGAATTGAAAGAGACACGTGTACCTCAATATTCATCACAGCACTGTTTATAACAGCCAGGACATGGAAACAACTTAGATGTCCATCAGCAGATGAATGGATAAGAAAGCTGTGGTACATATACACAATGGAGTATTACTCAGCCATTAAAAAGAATACATTTGAATCAGTTCTAATGAGGTGAATGAAACTGGAGCCTATTATACAGAGTGAAGTAAGCCAGAAAGAAAAACACCAATACAGTATACTAACACATATATATGAAATTTAGAAAGATGATAATGATAACCCTGTATGTGAGACAGCAAAAGAGACACAGATGTATAGAACAGACTTTTGGACTCTGTGGGAGAGGGAGAGGGTGGGATGATTTGGGAGAATGGTATTGAAACATGTATACTATCATGTAAGAAACGAATCGCCAGTCTATGTTCGATACAGAATACAGGATGCTAGGGGCTGGTGCACGGGGATGATCCAGAGAGATGATATGGGGTGGGAGGTGGGAGGGGGGATCAGGATTGGGAACTCATGTACGCCTGTGGCAGATTCATGTCAATGTATGGCAAAACCAATACAGTATTGTAAAGTAAAATAAAGTAAAAATAAAAATTAAAAAAAAAAAGTTAATTGTGAATCAGAAAGCAGAGAGATTCCCATTTTAATAAAAAATTTTAATGAAAAAATAAAAAAATTAAAAGAAGAAGCTAGGTGATTGAGGAAAATTGACCCCACTTCAAGTCCAAGTGAACTCTGAGGGATGTAAGCCATTTAGGTCATTTTTTGATTCAAGCATGATAATATAACTAAAACCTAAGCTAAAGAGAACATGGGATTCTACTCATACAGTTTACAGTTTAGGAGTGAGCACAGAACAAACTCTTACAAAAGTAAGTCTCGGGATATTTATTTCATGGCTAGGAGAGGAAAATTCCTGCCTTCCCCCAGACTTATGCAAAATCTGGGGGTCATATACACCATAGCTGGCAGCCTTGATGCAATCATGAGATAAACCAGCCTAAGGAGAATTTGAATTTGCAAAGGTATGCAATGAGAGACCACAGAGACATAGGACAGGCACCTCAGTGACGTGGTTTATTAATAACTGGGTTAAACTTACCCTAAAGCTCACATTTTCACAGAATTTCCTAGCTGTATAAGTGAAGAAATCTCTTACTGCTTGAGTCAAGTTTTAGAGCACTAAATTTTTGATAAGCACAAGTCACTGAGATATCTAGACAAAGACTTTAAAAAAGGAGCAAAAAGTAAACAAAATATGGGGAGAATGAATGAGAGCTAAAGAAGCTTTACTGATGTCCTAATGTTACCTAGTACCCCCATGAGGTTACATCTTAAACTCTGAAGATTTCTTGAAAATGTAAAGGTATAAAATGGTTAAGTCATTATGCTTATTTGTGTGAGCAACAAAAATTAACTTTATAAAGTAATATCGTTTATTCTGAGCCCCCATTCTGTCTCATGGCAGAAAACTTAATTCCAAATAAGCTTAGCCATTGCAGGAAGCTACTGAGTGAGTCAACTCAAGTTTTTCCTTCCCATTCCCTCCAGAGGGGCATTAAGATTCTGGAGAGCTTACATAGCCTCGCAGCATGGATGGAAGGCATTTGGTGGCTGATCATCATCATTTGTCCATGCTGCAGCTACTTGACAAACATCAACCATCATATCTGTCTTCACAACGGTCATACCTCCCAAGTGGCACACAGGTCTCACATCACTGGCCATAGTACTCTGTTCTATATGTTCTAATCATGAGATCCACTTAGTTTATCCTTTCTCTGCCCTCTCTAAGCATTCCTGTGTCACAGAGAATTCAGAGATGCTTTTGTCTGCTACCCTATGGATACTGGAGAATCAAGAATGCCAGTGCTGCCTATATAACTACCTAAAATACAAATCCCTCCCTATAAATCTTCTAGTGTTACACCAAGCTAGTGCAGGAAATCTTGTTTGCTTCCATGGATTCCTCTCTAAAAATGTGAAAAAAAACATGTCCTCTTTTCTCAGATTGCCAAGGTTGCCTAGGATATTCTCATAACTAATTTGAAGTGGGAAGGGAGTAGAGAGTTTTATTGGAGACTTACCCCAATGCCAAAGACTCTTAAGCTCCTGTAGACTCTCATTTCTTTACCAGCCCAAAGATTTTATCTATGGTAGATGAGGTAAACAAAATAGTAGTCCCCCAAATACGTCAATATATTAGACCATGGAACCTGTGAATATGTTACCTTACAAGGCAAAGGGGATTTTTCAAATGTGTTTAAGTTAAGAACCTTGAGATGAAAAGATTATCCAGGATTTCTGGATGGGCCAGTGTGATCACAAGGGTCCTTAGAAGAGGAAGACAAGAATCAGAGAGAGATTTAAAGATGCTATTCTGCTGCAGGTTTTGAAGATAGAGGAAGAGACCATGAGCAAGAGGATAAGGCTCTGGACACTCGAAATGGCAAGGAAAGGTCCTCCCCTAGAGATTCCAAATGAAATGCAGCACTGCCAGCCCATTTTGGACTTTCACCCTTTATCGTAAGACAGTAAATTTGTTTTGTTCTAAGTCACCAAGTTTGTAGTGATTTGTTACAGCAGAAACAGTAGGGCAGTGAGTCCTCAAAAATTCTTCTGAACTTTCTGATTTATGACCAAAATGTATGCCTTCTGGTTGTGCTGTGATAGCAGTTCCCGGCAGTAACGAGGCTCTGTATCAGGTAGCCAGATGAGCACAGCTCCCACTGACTACCGTGAATGTGGCTGCAGAGGAGGAAAGGAGAGTGCAAACTGGCTGATATCTCACAACAGCATCTCTTCACACTGGGGAACTTAGTGAATAAACTCACACAAGACAGGTATCCGTCACAGGGACTGTATATGTTTGTTACAGTCCACAACTGCATCTCTGTATCATTTTCTACTTATTTAAGGCAAATCCATTCCTTCTCAGTTCTTAGAAAGACAGGAAATGGGGTGCTAAATATTTCTGGATATTGAGCTGCTTGAGAACAAGTAAAATCATGGAGAGGTATAAGGTCTAATTTACAACCTCAGAAAACAAGACTAAAATTTTCATGTAGATATTTCATATATTTGGACTATAAAGAAAGCTGAGCGCCGAAGAATTGAAGCTTCTGAACTGTGGTGTTGGAGAAAACTCTTGAGAGTCTGTTGGACTGCAAGGAGATCCAACGAGTCCATCCTAGAGGAAGTCAGTCCTGAATATTCATTGAAAGGACTGATGCTGAAGCTGAAACTCCAATACTCTGGCCACCTGCTGTGAAGAAGTAACTCATTTGAAAAGACCCTGATGCTGGGAAAGATTGAAGGCAGGAGGAGAAGGGGATGACAGAGGATGAGATGGCTGCATGGCATCACTGACTCAATGGACATGAGTTTGGGTGAACTCCGGGAGGTGGTGATGGACAGGGAGGCCTGGCGTGCTGCTGTCCATGGGGTCGCAAAGAGTCGGACATGACTAAGCAACTGAACTGAACTGATTTTATATGTTTACACTTTGACTTCTATGGATAATAGTATTTGTAACTTCAAACATTTAATTACCAGTTGGTTTACTGTGGCATCATGGTTTCCAAAAGCAACAAGAGATACTTGGTCTATGTATTCCCAATCAGCATCAGTTAGTCCTAAAAAACCAGTGCCTCATCCAAATTAACGTTCTATTTTAAGCTATCAAGCAGATGTTTTATTCTAAAAAATTGTTACTTAAGGCTATAGTTCAAGACCTTCTACATCAAGGTGATTGTTTAAAAAGCACGTTTATGGTTACTATTAAAGGTCTACTGACTATACAAAGACCCAGGAATCTGTATGTTAGTGAGTTCTCTACGTGATACTTAAATATATCCCAACTTTGAAAGCCTGTGTCCAAAATCACAGAGAGGCTTGTGTCCCTTGTTCAAAGGATGAGACAGTGTTTCCCTCAGACACTGGAGAGAAAAATAAATTTGAATGCTTGACTTAATCTGATGAAATTTATGAATCCTAAAAGCACCATTACTTTTATGGGTAGGTTTAACTGTTTTCACATCTAGATTAATCTCTAAAAAATGTGTGTATTGCATTCCTCACTTGATTAAATTACAAAATGCTCTTTCTCTTCCAGAGTTTATAAAAAGGATAAAGCTAAGCTAGGATTGCAGGGTTTGCTTTTCCTTCTCTTAGAATTTCAAATATAAAATGTCTACGTTTTTCTGTTTGTCCCCATTACAGAGCCAGCCTTAGCAGTAAGCATTGAGTGGCCCCCCTTTTTCAGAGAATGGTGTGCCCTGGCTCCGGGGAGAGTTCTGGCTTTGTCTGGAGTCAGCTTGGGCACAGGCTGCTTGTGATGCAAGCTCTTCCATCAATACAACACTAGCAAAACCGTGGAAAGTTTCGAGGTCTCAATCACTCACAGGAAATGAAGCTGAACTGTTCATCCCTCTATCACGGCAAGTAGTGGGCAGAACTCATCAGCGGTTCTTGAAAATGCCAGGCCTAGCAAATTATCCCTTGAGGTGAACATTTCCCAGCTTGCCAGGATTTCATTGGCCTCCTTTCTGAGGAAAGGAACAATTATGAGTGCAATTAATTCATTTTTTAAAAGTATCTCTTTCTACCAGCATAAGCACACTGAGGCACGGCAGGCCCCAGAGACTCCTTTCAGATTTGATCTTTCTAACTGACTAACTTTACATTTCTTGTCTCCACTCTTCCATCTCTCACGATACTTTTCATTGATTAACTGGAGATTAAATTCTTTACTTTGTATATGTATGAGGGGAGAAAATCACTTAGTCTTCTGAATTCATCTTCTGAAATTGGGTCTTTAACAATACAGCATTCATTAAACAAAGCAATGAGCTGTTGTGGTGGCTTGATTTTGGGTTGTTTCTGCTAATACCTAGAATTGTATCTCAAGGTCTTTAAAATGCAAAGATAAAAGTCATGCTCAACCTGGCATAACGCAGGCTGGTCCTCTGCTCCTAGCTGTCCTCAGCAGACACCTCCTCCCTAGATGTTACTCACATTCTTGTCTTCACAACTTAGCCTCACCCACACTGCTGTGTGAAAGGCTCTGTGAGATGTCTTGTTTCTGTTCTACAGACTCCAGTCCTGTATTTTCTACTCATTATTCTACCAGGTAGCAAAGCCAATATCACCCCAAACACAACAATCTAAACCCCCACCACTATCCTTTCAACACCCCCAAATGGTCATTGCTCCCATGTAAAATTCTAGACTGCAACATTCAACAGAAATATGAGGGTCATGAATACAAGCCACATATGTGATTTGAAATAATAATTTTAAATAATTTTAAATAATAATTTTAAATAATTTTAAATATTATATTGAATATATACACATTGAAGTAAGAATAAATAAGTGAAATTAATTTTCATAATATATGTGTAATAATATATAATTAATAATACATCTTTTTTAACTGTATCAAAAGTATTATTGTTATTTTAATATATCATCAGTATAAAATTATTAACGAGATGCTTTACATTGTTTTGTTCACATTAAGTCTTCAAAATCTGATGTGTATTTTATGCTTAGAGCATATCTTATTGTGACTAGTGGCTATCATATTGGACAGCACAGTTGTAGACTCATTAAACTGTGATTAAAGGTTATTCTCTTCTCGAGGCTCATTCAAAGCAGCCTATCTTTGCAGTTTTAGTACATGTTCCTACTCAAACATCCGAACGTTTCACTTAGAGTTCTGCCATCAACACTTCCTGACCATTCTCACTTTTTCTCTTCATTGGTGCCACTCTATATACATAGAATTCCATTCCTCTTCTCTGCCCTTCAAAGTCTTACTCACATTTCATGGTCTCTCTGCTTCCAAAATATGTATTTCCAAAATATATATTTCTGTTAAGTAACATGAAATTCATATTCTTATAAAGAGCCCTTCAAGTTTCTATTTTCCTCTATGTTTCCTGCAAACTGTCATTTTTACCTGTTCCTTCAGTTCAGTTCAGTTCTGTTCAGTCACTCAGTCATGTCTGACTCTTTGCTACCCCAAGGACTGCAGCATGCCAGGCCTCCCTGTCCATCACCAATTCTCGGAGTTTACTCAAACTCTTGTCCATCGCATTGCTGATGCTATCCAATCATCTTATCCTCTGTCGTCACCTTCTCCTCCTGCCTTCAATCTTTCCCAGCATCAGGATCTTTTCTAATGAGTCAGTTATTCGCATCAGGTGGCCAAATACCTTTATATCTTGGTAACTAGAAGCTTCCTTAGCATGATAGGTAGCTCTGCACAAGTAGGAGATCAATCTGGTCCTGTTTATATTTTAGTGGCTAAAGCACAGAAACACACTCAGTAGCTACTGCAAGAAAATAATTCAGGGATCAGAAGCTCTATTGCTGCTAGATAGCAGTCATTTATAACACAGGCATCTGCTGACTCCTTGACAGATGATTTATTGGCCATTGAGTCTTTCAATCATGAACTCAACCACCTATTCTTTCAGTAATTAATTATTGAGGTCTTTTTCTCTTTGATGCATGAGCTTCATCATCTGGGTATTGAATAAACATTCACATTTGCTATGAACATCTAATTGTTTCCTCCCTCTGTTTCAAAATCTCCCAAATCCCCCAAATGTCTTAAAATATTCTATCAAAAGTTTTTATCCAAAGATTAAAAAAATAATTTTAAAAGCAACTTTTTCCAAAGATTGAAAGACCATGCCAGATTATTTCTTAACCAATTGAATAACAACTCTTTACTAGAAGTAAAAACACAGAAAATAGGTATTTTATAATAAGTAATTAATCTCCAATTAAAATAAATAAATTCATATTTTTTAAAAAAATAAAAATAAACATTAAATATTTTAAAAATAAAATAAGTGAGCTTCAAATTAAATAATTATATTCTCTTTTATAACATCACAAAACATAAGTATGTGACTTGTTAATATAAACATTGAAGCCTTTTATTTCCCCTAAAGCAGCACAAATATACTCTCTCAATACCACAGAATTAAAACATTGTTCAATTTCCTTATATTTAAATTTTGGTCAAATTTCATCTATGTACACTAGTAGAATGCAATACCAAAAAAAAAAAAAAAAAACAGTATAAATTATGTGGACAATATTTTCTTTGAGAATTTATAACAGTTATACAGTAGAATTCCACGTCTCAATATGATTTATCTTAAGAAATATGGAACTACAGGGCAAATAACATAGATGATCATGTCTGTATGTGTGTGTGTGTGTGTGTGTGTGTGTCGCTTAGTCATGTCCAACTCTTTGCAACCCCACAGACTACCAGAGGTCAAATGAAGATCCACTACAATGAAATATATCCAAAGCTTTAGATATTATGACTATACAATAAGGAAAGTTCTTGTCCAGTTTCCAATCTATAAAAGACCTCTCAAAACATAAAAATATAGCTCATTTAAAGTTAAGCAAATGTATAAAATCACAGCCAGATGATTACAAAGCCCTATTTGGTTTGTAATGGCACAGAAAGAATCCTGCCCAGAATTGTATAAAAGAAAACATTACACGGAAACAGATTAAATGTCCAACACTGGTGACTGGTTAGACAAACATACAGTGGACACATATGTTCATTAAAAAGGATGTTGAATACCTACATGTCCTGACATGAAGAAATTGCTACTACATATGATTGAGTAGGAAAAAATTAGAAAACAACATAGCATCATTTCATGCATGTGAAATTGATTCTGTAGTTGGTATAAATTTCACAGTCAAAAGCATAAGCTATAGAAGTGTATAACTTTTTCTTTATTTCTGAGTTTTCAAAGCCCCATTTCCTCTCAGTAGTATAAAACTTAAATTTGCCAATTCATGTTAAACTCAGTTATTTTCCATTTAAAATTTATTTGGGGAGGGGTACTACGATCAAAGCTAGTGGAGGTGATGGAATTCCAGTGGAGCTCTTTCAAATCCTGAAGGATGATGCTGTGAAAGTGCTGCACACAATATGCCAGCAAATTTGAAAAATTCAGCAGTGGCCACAGGACTGGAAAAGGTCAGTTTTCATTCCAATCCCAAAGAAAGGCAATGCCAAAGAATGCTCAAACTACTGCACAATTGCACTCATCTCACATGCTAGTAAAGTAATGCTCAAAATTCTCCAAGCCAGGCTTCAGCAATACGTGAACTGTGAACTCCCTGATGTTCAAGCTAGTTTTAGAAAAGGCAGAGGAACCAGAGATCAAATTGCCAACATCCGCTGGATCATGGAAAAAGCAAGAGAGTTCCAGAAAAACATCTATTTCTGCTTTATTGACTATGCCAAAGCCTTTGACTGTGTGGATCACAATAAACTGTGGAAAATTCTGAAAGAGATGGGAATACCAGACCACCTGACCTGCCTGTTGAGAAATCAGTATGTGGGTCAGGAAGCAACAATTAGAACTGGACATGGAACAACAAACTGGTTCCAAATAGGAGAAGGGGTATGTTAAGGCTGTATATTGTCACCTGCTTATTTAACTTCTATGCAGAGTACATCATGAGAAACACTGGGCTGGAAGAAGCACAGGCTGGAACCAAGATTGCCAGGAGAAATATCAATAACCTCAGATATGCAGATGACACCACCCTTATGGCAGAAAGTGAAGAGGAACTCAAAAGCCTCTTGATGAAAGTGAAAGAGGAGAGTGAAAAAGTTGGCTTAAAGCTCAACATTCAGAAAACGAAGATCATGGCATCCAGTCCCATCACCTCATGGGAAATAGATGGGGAAACAGTGGAAACAGGGTCAGACTTTATTTTGGGGGGCTCCAAAATCACTACAGATGGTGACTGTAGCCATGAAATTAAAAGATGCTTACTCCTTGGAAGGAAAGTTATGACCAACCTAGATAGCATATTCAAAAGCAGAGACATTACTTTGCCGACTAAGGTCCATCTAGTCAAGGCTATGGTTTTTCCAGTAGTCGTGTATGGGTGTGAGAGTTGGACTGTGAAGAAAGCTGAGTGCTGAAGAATTGATGCTTTTGAAGTGTGGTGTTGGAGAAGACTCTTGAGAGTCCCTTGGACTACAAGGAGATCCAACGAGTCCATCTTAAAGAAGATCAGTCCTGGGTGTTCATTGGAAGGACTGATGCTGAGGCTGAAACTCCAATACTCTGGCCACCTCATGCGAAGAGTTCTCATTGGAAAAGACCATGATGCTAGGAGTGATTGGGGGCAGGAGGAGAAGGGGATGACAGAGGAAGAGATGGCTGGATGGCATCACTGACTCAATGGACATGAGTTTGAGTGAACTCTGGGAGTTGGTGATGGACAGGGAGGCCTGGCATGCTGCGATTCATGGGGTTGCAAAAAGTCGGACACAACTGAGCGACTGAACTGAACTGAACTGAATATATTCAATTAGTTTAACAATCAAAAATTCCCACTTCCCCTCTCCCGCCCACCACTCCATCTTTACCTTCCCTTCTGCTGTGGGTGATTTACGCTCTCAGAGAGCTTCTTTGCCATTCTCAAACTAGAGGGAGTTGTGTGTGCCATCAGGATAAGCATCTATGCTGGCTTCTACTGATGTGCACAGCCCACACCAGCCTTCACTCTCCCACATATTGTCCTGCCTCATCATTCTCTCTGCCTTCCAGGCACCAGGTCCACACAGGTCTGCCCCTTCCTTATTCTTACCATGAGACCTCTCCAGGACTGTGGAATCCCGGTCACTTCTACATGCCTCTTGGGAACATGTGATACACTTGATTTCCTCCCATATTTAGGTGGGTGGAAGGGTAGAGGGCTCTTGAAGTAGTTCTCAAGCCACTGACAAGACACCTCATTCAGTCACTGATACTAGTTACCATGCTGGATGCAAAGATGCTGCACAAAACTTGCAGGTTCCACTAGTTTCATAAAAAGCTAGATAACTGTTGCTCCGCTATCGTATCTCCCCTCTCTGCTACCACACAGAGCACCTTCCCCATAGCACTCAGCTGTGGGTGGACAAGTTGCTAGGTCTCTGCTCAGGGAACCAATGGCATCTTAATTCTCTGCTTTTTACTACACCTGATTCCTTCATCTCTTATAGGAGAGGATACGGATAAAATACTTTTTTTCTCTTTGTAATAAGCAGAGAACCTGGGTTTAAGGCTGAGAAGCTGGCTTTTGAGTGATATTCAAAACTCTTTAAGAAGCAAGCATCTGAAGATGGGCCATGTCACCAAATGAAGTTTCAATGTAAATATTTTTCAAAAATATCATGATCCTTGTACCTACACTCTGCTATGTTTGAATGGATAACCAACAAGATCCTACTGTACAGCACTGGGCACTCTGCTCAATGTTATAGGACAGCCTAGATGTGAGGGGAGTTTGGGAGAGAATGGATACATGTATATGTTTGGCTGAGTCCCTTTGCTGTCTACCTAAAACTATCACAACAGTGTTAATTGGCTATACTCTGATATAAATAAAAGTTCTTAAAAATTCATGATCTTTATCTATCACTGCTATATACACAAAAGGAGAAAAGAAGCATTTAGCTAACTCTTCTCCTATGTTCATCTAAGAATGAACATTCAGGTTCTGTAGGCTGTTGACATTATTTGAAATCTCACTCAATTAAATCATTGCAGGGTTTTATGGTTTTCCACTTTATATTATTGAAGTACCAGAAGACACAGAACTTTGTGGCTAGAGGTCAAAACATTGGCAACAGAGAGATGTAGGTGTTAATGTTGTCTGTACCAAATATAATAATGGCTTGATCTTGGACAAACATCCTCCAAATCATTTTAAAATTCTATAATAAAATAAATTTAAAGCACTAAATATGAAGAAAATAGAAGATTCTCAATAAAAATTAGCTACTAGGCTGAGAACTCTAAGCCAACAACTACTTGCTCCCATCAACTCTCCTCTGAGTATCATTATGGGGCTACTTTCTACCAGAATTGTGATGTTTCTTGAAAATAGCAAAGGGCCCTTTTATACTCTACCCTTGCAGGAAACCATGGAAATAAATCCCTAACATTACCTGGTCAGATGGATTTGGTCTGGTCCTGAATTTGAGCAAATTACTTAGCATTTTTGAAACTTATCAGCAAAATAGGAATACGATTACCTGAATTCAAGAGTATACCAGAAACAATCTATAAATAGTACAATACTAACCTATAGAAGATGCACCATTTTTATTTTATAGAAAATGCACCATGTTATTTCTTCACGAGCATTATGAAATGTGGGTCTCTTAATTCTCTGATCTTAGTGCTACTGTTTCTAAATTTTCTAGGTATTATAATAAATAAAAAGTATTTTATATCTTCTCAATCATATGGGGGAATATATTCCCCAATCTAAACATGTACTGACAAGTAGTATGGAATAGAGCAACCACACACACACACACAAAATAGTCTAAAAATCAAGGAAACATGAGACACAACTGATATGTCAAAACTCATCAAGTGCTTTAAAATATTCAAATAATATAAGTTCTTAAGTGCTTCCCATAGTATTTTTCTTGGGTTTTAAGATAGCATTAAATAGAAGTTGTTCATTATTTCCATCTGAAACAAAATAAAGAAGTCGATTATTAACTTTCTATAGCATGAAATACTATCTTAAAGTATCAAAGACTGTAAAGGGTTGCTTTTCACCTTTTCAAAATAAACATTGTCTTATAAAATCAACATAACAATGAAATAATTGCATTTTTAAGATCACTAAGTAAACCATTATTTGAACCAATGCTAAGTGTATTTTATGAATACACTTTAGGTAAACTGGCAGCCTCAAAGAGCAGTTTATGACAACCAGCCAATTCAATTCCTTTTTTAAGGCAGCTGTGTATTTTCTCTAATGCAAAGTGGGCTATTCGAACCTTTTAATTTATTCTGAATCTTGGCTTTAATGAAGATTTATACTGGCAGGAAACCAAACTGCATTTTTAAGATGTGTTTTAATGTATCTATTCTCTGCCTTTAATCAGAAATATAGTTACTATGGCAAGAAAAATGGTACAACCTCCATTTTTTTTTTTTAATCTTTTTGATACTTGCTCTTACTAGAAAATCTTAGTTAAAATATTCAGCATCAGGAAGTATTATAATCTAATTTACTTCTCAATCCAGTTCAGTTGCTCAGTAGTGTCCGACTCTGTGACCCCATGGAATGCAGCACACCAGGCTTCCCTGTCCATCACAAACTCCTGGAGTTTACTCAGACTTACGTCTATCAAGTCAGTGATGTCATCCAACCATCTCATCCTCTGTCACCCCCTTCTCATTCTGTTCCCAATGCTTCCCACCATCAGAGTCTTTTCAAATGAGTCAGTTCTTCACATCAGGTGTCCAAAGTATTGAAGCTTCAGCTTCAACATCAGTCCTTCCAATGAATATTCAGGACTGATCTCCTTTAGGATGGACTGGTGGGATCTCCTTGCAGTCCAAGGGACTCTCAAGAGTCTTCTCCAACACCACAGTTCGAAGCATCAAGTTTTCGGTGCTCAGCTTTCTTTATAAGGACGGTAAAATATCAAATAATTCAGTCCCTAAGAACTTACATTTTCTATCAAAGATAAGTACTATCAAGAAAGGAGGGCAGCAATCTTAGAATCCTGTAAGTGCCAGACACTTTGGTTTGCTGGGCTGCAGGGTTTCAGTCCCAGCTACTGAGCTCTGCCAAAGGAGTAGGAAAGCAGCCACAGATAACATGCGAATAAACGGGTGTGCCTGTGCTCCAATCAAACTTTGTTTACAAAAATGAGGATGACCAGGATTTGGGATACAGCTAAGGGAACACTGCATGCAAAGATGGGCTCGATAAAGGACAGAAATGGTATGGACCTAACAGAAGCAGAAGATATTAAGAAGAGGTGGCAAGAATACACAGAAGAACTGTACAAAAAAGATCTTCATGACCAAGATAATCACGATGGTGTGATCACTCACCTAGAGCCAGACATCCTGGAATGCGAAGTCAAGTGGGCCTTAGAAAGCATCACTACGAACAAAGCTAGTGGAGGTGATGGAATTCCAGTTGAGCTATTTCAAATCCTGAAAGATGATGCTGTGAAAGCGTTGCACTCAATATGCCAGCAAATTTGGAAAACTCAGCAGTGGCCACAGGACTGGAAAAGGTTAGTTTTCATTCCAATCCCAAAGAAAGGCAAGGCCAAAGAATGCTCAAACTACCACACAATTGCACGCATCTCACACACTAGTAAAGTAATGCTTAAAATTCTCCAAGCCAGGCTTCAGCAATACGTGAACTGTGAACTCCCCGATGTTCAAGCTGGTTTTAGAAAAGGCAGAGGAACCAGAGATCAAATTGCCAACATCTGCTGGATCATGGAAAAAGCAAGAGAGTTCCAGAGAAAGATCTATTTCTGATTTATTGACTATGCCAAAGCCTTTGACTGTGTGGACCACAATAAACTAGGGAAATGTTGGAGAAGACTCTTGAGAGTCCCTTGGACTGCAAGGAGATCCAACCAGTCCATTCTGAAGGAGATCAGCCCTGGGATTTCTTTGGAAGGAATGATGCTAAAGCTGAAACTCCAGTACTTTGGCCACCTCATGCAAAGAGTTGACTCATTGGAAAAGACTTTGATGCTGGGAGGAATTGAGGGCAGGAGAAGAAGGGGACGACCGAGGATGAGATGGCTGGATGGCATCACTGACTCGATGGACGCGAGTCTGAGTGAACTCCGGGAGTTGGTGATGGACAGGGAGGCCTGGAGTGCTGCGATTCATGGGGTCGCAAAGTGTCGGACACGACTGAGCGACTGAACTGAACTAGCAGATGCTTAATGTAGAAGATGTATCATATTCAAAATACACAAAATTCAGCTCACTGTACAGAATACACAGTGTGGAATTTGAGATTTAATTATAATAAGTTCCAAACACCTATGAAGTATATTCTATATCCAAGATTCATTGTTAGGTGTTACAAAGGTATAACAGTAAAATAAGACCAAATTCTTTACTTCAAGAAGCCCATTATTTTCCTGGGAAGACAAGATTTGAATTGAATAAATTGAGAGTAATACTAGACATTATATAATGAAGTCCTAGATGGATAGGCTTAAATTAAGCTCAGGTCTTTTAGACTCCACTGGGGATACACATTTATTTAATAAATTCTATCTAAATAAATCAAGAGTCAATAACCCTATTATCTTTGGAAAAGAAATTTGGTACTTTAATAGTTAGCTTGATATGCAGAATTACATTTTATTCTATATATATATATATTTCTTGATATTTTGCAATAGCATAAATATTTAAAAGTCTATATTTATTCTATGGGCCCAACAAAGAAGCATGCAAAAAATTTAAAATTGACTTTGAAGTTGTTAGGAAAAGATAGAAATTTTGACCCTACCACTTTCAGAAGTTTGTAATTCATCCTTGCAAATTAGCTAGTCCAGGGCCCTAAACATGAGAGATAACCATTAGCAAGTAAGGAGAATAAGATTTTTTTTTTTAAGAAGAAGTAAAAGGAAATCTGAAGATATATTCATTGAGCCTGCTATCAGAGACCTTGTTAATTTGAAAGGAAATTTTTAGTTAAATATTTTGGGTTTGAAAAGAGCATTTTTTAAAAAAGGGTCCAAGATCATATGAATTTTTAAACTGCTGGTCTTTGATAAAAATCACTGCTTTTAAGAAGAGTATTTAAAGCTATATCTCAAGGGAAGTATTGCTGCCAGGGACTTTTGAACAGGAGCTGACAAACCCTTTCTCTCAAGCACAAGGTTGGCATGGCTTATCAAAACAGGAAAAATCCCTAGTGATCTGTTCTCCATTTTCATCTTCAAAGTACTCACTATACATAGCCTGTCCTATCTCATGCAAAAATGTTTTGAATTTACTTCCTAAAGTCAGACTTAGGAAACTATAGAGAACTATATCATAGCTTTAAAAAAGGTACTTCTAGGCAGCAGAGCATTGAACAGTTTAAATAATCATCTGAAGATAACCAGTGACAGAGGTCTCAGGGTCAAATGGCCTTTTGATGCTTGCTTAATGCTAACACCTATGACACCACTCATTTCCCCATTGGTTCCTGACAGCTCTGAACAGTCTTGCTAAGATATATGCTTGCTTATTTCTTCTGGATGCCCTTCTCAGGGTTTTCTGTTCACCCTCCTAACTTGCTGACCTCCATGGAGGAAACTCACTTGCTCGTGGTTGATTATGCAACACAGGCCGTCACAGATTTGTAGATGGCAAGTATAGCAATAGATAGAAAGTCCTAAAGATGCTACCATAAAAATACTAGAGCTTATCAATGAATTTTCAGATTACAAAATTAATAAATAGAAATCTCTTGCATTTCTATACATTAACAGCAAAAAATCAGAAAGAGAAGTTAAGGAAACAGTCACATTTGCCATTGCATCAAAAAGAATAAAATACCTTGGAATACGCCTACTTAAGAAGGAAAAGACCTGTACTCTGAAAACTATAAGATGCTGATGAAAGAAACCGAAAGTAACATAAACAGGTTGGAAAGATATAGCATGTGTTAGGATTGGGAAAATCAGCCATCAATACCCAAGGCAATTTATAGATTCAATGCAATCTTCATCAAATTACCAACAGCATTTTTCACAGAACAAGGACCAAGACTTAAAATGTGTATAGAAACACAAAAGACACCAAATAGCCAAACTGATCTTGAGCAAGGAAAATGGAACTACAGGAATCAGGCTCCCTGACTTCAGACTACACAAGCTTTTCCTGTTTGCATTTAAAACAGTTCTGGAAAAGATATGAACCATCAATTTTTAACAACAGAAAAAAAGAAAAGCTAAATAATCAAGGTGTGCCAGTATTCTGTGTCTGCTTTGCTTTCTCATATTCCATGAAAAATGGTAGCTACCTGGGGTCTGCAGTTTGAGCTTCTGTCCCCAGAAGTACACAATAGGCTCATTGTGTTCTGTAGCAATATAAGTTCAGATATCTTTTTCCAAAATAAAAAAAAAAGAATCAGCTTATGGACACGGGGAGAGGGGAGGAGAGAGTGAGATGTATGGAGAGAGTAATATGGAAACTTACATTACCATCTGTAAAATAGATAACCACGGGGAATTTGCTGTATGCCTAACGGGAAACACAAGCAGGGTCTCTGTATCAACCTAGAGGGGTGGGATGAGGTGGGAGAGGGGAGGGAGGTTCAAGAGGGAGGGGATACATGTATACCTATGGCTGCTTCATGAGGTTTAACAGAAAACGAAATTCTGTAAAGCAAATATCCTTCAATTATTGTAAAGTAATTAACCTCCAATTAAAATAAATAAATTTATATTAAAAATAAAACCAATGAATATTTGTACAGAAAAAAATAAATAATAAATTTTTTAAAAAAGAATCAGCTTTCCTCTTTTAAAGCTGATTCTTATTGGTGACTGATTGCTTTTCAAGATATTTTGTTTTTCCAAATAATATTGAGACAATCCTGAGAACAGCCCCAATACTTACCAGCTACAAGCACACCTCAGAGATACTGCAGGTTCGGTTCTGACCACTGCAGAAAAGGGAGTCACCTAAGCTGTTTGGCTTCCCAGTGCATATCAAAGTTTAGTTACACTCTAGTACAGTCTATTAAATGTGTAATAGCATGGCCTAAAAAAAAAAAAAAATGTACATACTTTAAAAATATTTTATTGCTAAAAAAATGCTAACCACTATCTGAGCCTGCAGCAAGTCTTAATCTTTTTGAATTATTCACATTAAAGATTCCTGATCATAGATAGCTATAACAAATATAATAATAATGAAAACATTTGAAATATTGTGAGAACTATCAAAATGTAACAAATGCTTTGGGGAAAAAATGGTGCCAAGAGACTTGCTCAACTCAGGGTTGCCAGAAATCAATTTGGGAAAAAAAAAAAAAACAACTGGTACCTGTGAAGCAAAATAAAGTGCAACATAATAAGGTGTGCCTTTTTACTTTGCTTATAGTTTCCTTTGTTGTGCAGAAGCTTTTAATTTATGTTCGATACAGGATACAGGATGCTTGGAGCTGGTGCACAGGGATGAGCCAGAGAGATGATGTGGGGTGGGAGAGGGATTCGGGATTGGGAGCTAATATACACCCATGGTGGATTCATGTCAATGTATGGCAAAACCAATACGGTATTGTAAAGTAAAATAAAGTAAAAATAAAATTTTAAAAAATAATAATAATAATAATAAGGTGTGCCTGTAGACTTGTTTTTATATACCCTTAAATTTATAACTAATTTGAATAAAGTGAGATATCTTTCATTTGTGCTTTTTGGAATCCAAGTGTCCATGGAAAGCAGTTGCTGTTTCACGGAGTATCAGAGTAGCAGAGTTAGGCTTTGAGTGCCTCTCTGATAATATAGGCATTTTTCCCTATTTCATATTTCTAAATTTGTATCTTTTCTCTCTTTACGACTCCAAATATGTCATTTTCAATCTTCAAGAGAATCTTTTTAGGTACAGTGACAGAGAACAAGGACAAAATATGAAGAATGGACATTGCTTCCTGAATAAACTAATAAGATTTTTTGAGAAGAAAAATTCACAACATAAAAATATGGGAAAATAAGATCTAACAGAAGTCTTGTTTTCAGTGTCTTATTAGAGGCAGTGTGATATAGAGAAAGGAAGGGGGCTGTGGAAGCGTAGATAAAATTTTGAAAAGTAGGTTTCTTCATTGGTAACCACAACCTTTGGCAAATTAACAAACCTATTTAACCTCAATTTTCTCACCTGTAAATTTGGAATAAAAATAATCTACCTGAGTGGATTGTTTCAGGGATGAGTAATTTTGGCTAGTGTTTTCGATCCCTGGATCAGGAAGTTCCCCTGGAGTAGGAAATGGCAAACCAATCCAGAATTCTTGCCTGGAATATTCCACGGACAGAGGAGCCTGGCAGGCTACGGTCCATTGGGTCGCAAAGAGTCAGGCACAATTGAACAACTGAGCACACAGACATTGCACATAGTCTCCAAAACTGCTACTAATACTATCAGCGACATCTGAAAAGTAAAATGTAAGAGTAGGACCCTGGCCTCTGCCACTCTAGCTGGGTAAAGACATCTCCAAAGCAACCCCCTCTAGCTTTCTGAGGATTAATTGCAAGTAACTCTTGAAAGGAAAGTGGTCTCCTTCCCCAAAACTCCTCAAAACCATCCTCCAAAATATACTAATGAAACTCTTTTTACTTAAGTGTACTATAAATTTCTAAAGGTCAACCAGAATGATATACTGCTCCTGGTTCCAGCTATGAGGCAAGCCAAAGTAATAACATCATAGCCAGCTGTGTATATCTAAATTCTGAAGAAGTGTTAGTTATATATACTTTTGTATTTACAATTTCAATGTCAAGATAAATTATTTGTTCTAACTGTTCTAAAGAAAAATTGGTACTGTTCTAGCATGAGGGGCTTTGTTATTAATTTATATAATAAGTCATTAAATCTCAGCATAATTTCTTGTCAACATCTAAGCTAATCTTTTTCTATGCACATTTTGAACCCTCTTTATGTAAATACTTATTCGGCCAGATATAATAATTGGGATGAATTTTTAGACTTAAAACGATTACTGCCACTCTGCAAGACAAGGCTTTTGGCCTCCTTCTCTATTACTTGTCACACATCCTGATATTTCACTCTTAAAAGGTCATCCTAGGAGGAAGGAGGCCTGAACTGTGTGTTGCCTAAGATAGGTAGAGAGACACTTGCAAAGAGATTCAACATGGGAAGCCTACTGAGAACTTACAACCTCAGTAAGTGAGCAGTTGCTGCCTCATCTGGAAAGCATTACCTTAACAAGTTACTCCTTTAATTTACCTTTTTCTTTTCTCCATTTCACAATTCATTATGCCTGACAATGAGAATATAAATAAAAACTCAAACTCTGTAGGGAGAAAACATCACAATCAAAAATGTAAACACAATGAACCTGGGAATGCAAATGTAATGTACAACCATAATGTAAATTAAAGAGTGTTTTGCAAACTAATAAATATAAAATGCAGAACTTAATTCCACCAAGGAAACTAAAGCAAATGTATATTAATTATTAGACTTTTATATCATAAATCATAAGCTAAATATGCCATCAAACTAGATGATCACAATACATGGTACATCTGATTCATGAGCTAAAAGTTCTTAAGTGTCTTTCATTATTTTAATACGTAAACAACAACAATTAAAATTTATTTAATGCTTACTATCTGTAGCATGCTGGAGCTGGGTCACATAGGTGAGTGAACACCAATCGTGCATGTCTCTTTCTAACTGAGCATCTGGTGATGTCATCTTGAGGGCATTTACTCCATGATGGAAATATTTACATTATAGAAATTGGCAAACACTACATCAGAACTTCTTTTTGCAGAGCCAGTTGTTAACATTTCTCAGCACACCACTACCTACTAGGAGCTATTCTAAACACTTTACATTAACTCTGAAAATGGTGATCTGACAGATTCTATTATTTATTCCTAATATGCAGTGAGAAACAATAGAGAGATTAGATTTTTCCCAACTTCAGACAAAGCTACAAATAACAGAGTCATGATCTAAATGAATGCTATTTCACAGCCAAAACTCAATTGTTTCTCTCTGTTACCTTAATTGTCTACATCTACATTAAGGTTCAACTTAATGTTTTCATACTTGGAAGGATTTCAGTATTATCCATGTGTTACTGGATACATTCACTGGAATGTTCACCCATCAGCATTTTGAATTCGTTTCATTGTCATAAAATTATTGAATGTTAAAAACAGATATTTACCTTGCCCATGTGTTATTCTGCTATTAGACAAATTTCATTTCATAAAAACTTTCCTATTTAACAGAAGTTGTAATTGTATTATAACAAGCAAAGTAGTTATGGTATGAGTTGACCTCCACTCAGTTTCAAATCAGTAAATGAAGGAACCATTTACATGCTAATGAACTGCAAAAGGAGAGTGAAAAAGTTGGCTTAAAACTCAACATTCAGAAAACAAAGATTATGGCATCCAGTCCCATCACTTCATGGCAAATAGATGGGGAAACAGTGTCAGACTTTATTTTTTTGGGCTCCAAAATCACTGCAGATGGTGACTGCAGCCATGAAATTAAAAGACGCTTACTCCTTGGAAGAAAAGTTATGACCAACTTAGACAGCATATTAAAAAGCAGAGACATTACTTTGCCAACANTTCATGGCAAATAGATGGGGAAACAGTGTCAGACTTTATTTTTTGGGGCTCCAAAATCACTGCAGATGGTGACTGCAGCCATGAAATTAAAAGACGCTTACTCCTTGGAAGAAAAGTTATGACCAACTGAGACAGCATATTAAAAAGCAGAGATATTACTTTGCTAACAAAGGTCCGTCTAGTCAAGGCTATGGTTTTTCCAGTAGTCATGTATGGATGTGAGAGGTGGACTATAAAAGAAAGCTGAGCACTGAAGAATTGAGGCTTTTGAACTGTGGTGTTGAAGAAGACTCTTGAGAGTCCTTTGAACTGCAAGGAGATCCAACTAGTTCATCCCAAAGGAGATCAGTCCTGGGTGTTCATTGGAAGGTCTGATGTTGAAGCTGAAACTCCACTACTTTGGCCACCTGATGCGAAGAACTGACTCATTTGAAAAGACACTGATGCTGGGAAAGACTGGAGGCAGGAGGAGAAGGGGACGACAGAGGATGAGATGGTTGGATGGCATCACGACTCTATGGACATGTGTTTGAGTAAACCATGGGATTTGGTGATGGACAGGGAGGCCTGGCGTGCTGCAGTCCATGCGGTTGCAAAGAGTCAGACACGACTGAGCAACTGAACTGAACTCAACTGAACTGCAGATATGATGATACTACATGGAAAATACAATAAGAAGAGGGTAGGTTACATTTTCTGTGTAGTGTTGTGCGTGCATGCTCAGTTGCTTCAGTCATACTGACTCTTTGTGACCCTATGGACTGTAACCCACCAGCCTCCTCTGTCCATGGGAGTTCTCCTGGCAAGAACCCTGGAGTGGGTTGCCATGCCCTCCTCCAGGGGATCTTTCTGACCCAGGGATCAAACCCACGTCTCTTATTTTGTGGGCTGGTGGGTCTTTACCCCAGCCCCACCTGGGAAGTCTCATGTTGTATCAATTGAACACCAGACTAAACTGGAAGGAAATATTTCAAATTAGAAATAGGAATATTAAAGTGGTATGATTATCAGGAATTGTTACTTTTAAATTAAAAATTATAGTTGATTAAAACTAGATTTTCTTTTCTGCTTCCAAATGAGCTCTTTCTCTTTTGTGTGTGTGTTCAATTGTGTCTGACTCTTCATGACCCCGTGGACTGCAGCACATCAGGCTTCCTTGTTCCAGTCCCTGGGCAAACTCAGGGAGATGGTGAAGGACAGGGAAGCCTGGTGTGCAGTTCATGGGGTCCGGAAGGGTCGGACACTACTGAGCAACTGAACAAGTGATGTCTGCCTCAGGCACAACTCTGTACCCTTGGAAAGACTTAGCCCTGACAGAGCCCCCACTCCCACCCCCACCCCAGTGGGGACAGTGGCACAACCCTTCTCTCCCGCCACCCAAGCAGTGCAGCCAAAGGTCCCCAAGCCGGCTGAAGGCCACTACTGAACAAGTGATGTCTGCCTCAGGCACAACTCTGTACCCTTGGAAAGACTTAGCCCTGACAGAGCCCCCACTCCCACCCCCACCCCAGTGGGGACAGTGGCACAACCCTTCTCTCCCGCCACCCAAGCAGTGCAGCCAAAGGTCCCCAAGCCGGCTGAAGGCCACTGGGATGCCACTGCCTGGTCTAGAGGTCCGAGCAGCAAGCACACCCCTGGAGGGAGGCGCTGAGGTGCCCTCACACCCCCTGCAACACACCACGCCGTCTTCACTCCCCATCCAGCCGGACACACTGAGGGAGCCAAGGCCTTCAGCGTGTCTACCATTCCAAGGCTGTGTGATCTTGGGCACCGTATTTAACCACCCTGTGCCTCAGCATTCTCTTCTGCTAAATGGAGGTAACGGTCCTACCTGGAGGGCTGCCTGCCCGGGTTCAGTCTGGCACACAATGTACTCAATAAAGGATCGTGTTGCCATCTGCTCTCTAGCTAATGCCTCCTCCATCCACACTCTCCCCTCCCAGGGTACAGAGCTCCTCAGAGTCCCAGACGAGCAGCCCGTATCTTCCGCCAGGTGGTGCCCGTTCCCCTCGCGCCACAAAGAAGCCCATGACGCAGGTGGCCAATCGGGACAATCGCAGCCGTGGTCGCCCCTATGGGGGTGAGGGGTGTCCTCTCGGCCTCTGCTCGCCCTGCCCCGGCCCCCTCCCCGCGGACTCTCGGCTGTGGGCCTCCCACGCCAGCTCCTCCTCCGTGCCTCCGCTTCGGAGCCCCTCTGCATTGTGCCTGGGAGCAAGCCGCTTGTCCCCGTCCGCGGGCTTGGACCGGATGAGAGGAGGGAGGGCGAGCTGAGTTCGGGGTGAGGACGAGGCTCCCGGGAGCGGGAGCGTCCGGGTGCAGGCAACAGTCCTCCAGACCCCTCGCCTCTCCGCCTCGCCTCTCATACCTTGGGTATGATATGGAGGCAGCTGCCGCGGCCTCCCGCTCGCCCTCTATTCTCAGGCCAGACTGAGGGTCCTTCTTCGGGCTCCCTCGACCAGGCCATGGCCAAGTGGGTGGGAGCCACTCGGAACTCCGCAGATCCCCCCGTGCTTTTCTCCCTGACCGCGAGCTGTCCCAGCCTTCCTGGCCTGGATGTACGACCTCCCCCAGGCCTTGGGAGCCTGGTCTGGCGCCCCCAGGCGTTGAAATCCACACCCCAAGCGCTTGAATGGCCATTTACAAACAGAAACCGCTGCAAGCCTGAAGGCATTTCAAGAGATGGTCAGATTTGTTTATGACCAGAAAAATACAAATTAAAATGACAATAAGATACCACTTACACCAATTGGACTGGCAAAAATTAGAAAAACTGGATAATGTCAAATGGTGGTGGGGACTGAGGGCTGTTCTGACAAGGTGCAGTGCTGGTGGGGGTAGCCTGAGGCAGCCATTCTGGCCAAGAATCTTGGCAATAATGAGGGAAACGAAACACAGTGAATCGTGACCCTGAAATCAGGCTCCTTCTCTTACAGGCTCCTAAGGGGACATGCTAGATAACGTCTGTTCCTGGATTGTTGTTTTGTGGTTGCTGGGAGCTGGAGGCAACCCAAGTGTCCACATTGGGAAAGTGGATGGATGAGTAAAATGTGATACTACCGTGCAAGGTGGCTTCCCAGGTGGCTCAGTGGGAAAGAACCCCCCTGCCAATGTAGGAGACTTGGGTTTGACCCCTGGGCTGGGGAGATCCCCTGGAGAAGGAAAAGGCAATCCACTCCAGTGTTCTTGCCTGAAAAATCCCATGGATGGAGGAGACTGGCGGGCTACATACAGTCCATTAGGTTTCAAAGAGTCAGACACCACTGAGAAGGCAAAACTGTGCAACTACAGATGAAAGGGACCAGGTGTGTTTACACCAACATAGATTGAAACCCAAGTGCTGAGCAGAAAAGGTAAACCGACTAAATGAGACCTAAAACACAATACCAATAAAAGTGCTCGTGCACTAAACAACACAGATTTGCAAAGACAGATACAGTACAAACAAAAAGATACTCGTTAAACTCAACAGAATGGGTTGTATTTGAGACCCTGGGGGGTGTTCACGTCTCCTCTTTGCTGTCTTATAGACATTTACAGCTTCTTTAGATTGGGGGATAGTGGGGTCCCAGGCATCTCCGCCCCAAGGCAAGAAGTCATTACTATTTCTTCTGGGATCAGTTCAGTTCAGTCGCTCAGTCATGTCCAACTCTTTGCGACCCCATGAATCGCAGCACACCAGGCCTCCCTGTCCATCACCAACTCCCGGAGTTCACTCAGACTCACATCCATCGAGTCAGTGATGCCATCCAGCCATCTCATCCTCGGTCGTCCTCTTCTCCTCCTGCCCCCAATCCCTCCCCGCATCAAAGTCTTTTCCAGTGAGTCAACTCTTCGCATGAGGTGGCCAAAGTACTGGAGTTTCAGCTTTAGCATCATTCCTTCCAAAGAAATCCCAGGGTTAATCTCCTTCAGAATGGACTGGTTGGATCTCCTTGCAGTCCAAGGGACTCTCAAGAGTCTTCTCCAACACCACAGTTCAGAGGAGGACAAATATCTTTCAGTCATTCGTGTAGTTCAGAAAGGCTTCCTGGGGAAGGAAGTACTTGAAATGGACTTTGAAAAATAATATAATGAGAAGCGCTAACAATGAGCCCCACAGTAAAGACTATGTGGATTATCTCCTATTGTCCCCCAACCCACCCTATGAAATGGACATTATTACCACCTGATTATGGGGTAGAAAGTGAAGAACAGAGAGGGTAAATAACTCTCCCTACCTCACAAGGTAAGTGGTGGAGCCAGGGTTCTAACCCAGCTGGTCTAATTTAAGAACCACAGCATGAGGATCTGGTGGTAAACAGGACCCTTGATGGAGTCAAAGCTGCAGACAGCTGGTGGTTGGTCACTGTCCAAACCCTGGCCTCCCAGACGGATGCAGAGATGCCAAGGATCAGTCAGCTGGCACAACTGCCCAGCTGCCATCCTTGAAGTCCATGGCCTTGAGCCAGCAGAGTGAAGTGGCTGCTGCTTTATCACTTTCTTCCTGCAGCTACTGCTGCCAGGAGACATCTGTGTCTCCACAATTCCCCCAGGGAACGTGGAGGTGAGACCCAAGTGACCATGAGTCAGCATTAGAGTAACCCTTGGGTGACTGACAGAAGCCTGGCCCTTCCCTCCAGGCTAGCCACCCTAGCCCAGGGCAGGCCACACCTATCTGGTGCTTCCAGGTAAACTCAGAAGGTTCTATGGGCTTCCAGTAAAAGGCCTCCCCAGCCTTCAGTGCTCCCACATTCTGGCCAGGGATTTTTATTTTATCTATTTTCTTTTGGCTGTGTCAGTAGTTGTGTCTCAGGGGCTTAGTTGCCCTGAGGCATGTGGGATCCTCCAGAATAAGGGATCAAACCCATGTCCCCTGCATTGGCATGCAGACTCTTAACCGCTGGACCACCAGAAAGTCCCTAGTTAATGGGCTTTTAATTCATTATCTCACTTAATCCTCACAACAATTCTGCAAAATAGGAGTGACAATGTTACTCCATTAAATATGAAACCAAGGTTCAAAAAGGTCCAATAACTTGTTGAGGTCATGGCAATAAATCATGTGAGAGGCTGGATTCAAACTCTCTGCACCATGCTTACATGTCAGTCTGGACTAAACTGGCCCATTATCCAACCTCTTCCCATACTTCAAGTTCAGCTCCACAGCACCCACCCCTAGCCTCCAGCCTCCCAGGAAGGCTCCCTTGTAGACACTTGCTATAACTAGCTGGTGATCTAGGTCAGTCCCTTTACCTCTGAGGGCCTCAGTCTCCTCATCTGTAAAAACCACTGGGTTGGACCTAGGACCTGTGAGCCGTCCAGCTCTGATGGTTCTTGGTTAGACAAGGCACAGTGATCTTTCCTGAGATCACCCAAGAGGGGTTGAGGGCCCCTAGCTCTGGGCCAGTTCCTCCACAAGATGACCCTCCTGGTTTTTCCTTGCTCTTACTTCATCACTTCAGAAATTAGACAGGGAGTTTTTGTTTTACAAAAAAAGAACTGTGACCTGTATTTCACAATCTACCTAGTTGATTGCATGCTCCTTTGTTATTTGGGTGACATTCTGTTAAAAAGACAGGATCTCAGGCCACACCCTAGACTGACTGAATCAGAACCTGCATTTCAACAAGATCTCTGGTGATTCCTATGTACATCGAAATATGAGAAGCACTGCTCTAAGCTGTCAACACCACTTCATTCCAATCCATCATTTTCAGGCTTTTATGCCTATTTTCCCCAAGCAGGGCTAATTAATCTCTTTGAACTGTCGTCATTTCTTGAGCACCAGCTGAGTACCAGCTACTGTGACAGTCCTTTATCAGCATTATCTCATGTCCTCTTACTAACCTGTGATGCCTTTTCCTCCAGAGAGAGGTCACAGTTTGTAATTCTGGGACACACAAGTAACACTGGGTCCATCTCTTCCCACTCAGAACCCCTTGTGTCATTTCATACTCAAAACAAACACCAGTGTGGTTCCAAAGCTTTGAAAAATAATGCAAGTGGGACTTTCTTCATCAACAGTTTATTTAACACAGGCTCACTGCAGGAATTAAAACAATTTCACAAGCTATTAGCATACAAGATAATATCTCTTAAAAAGTCAATAAAGTTAAATAACATACTCAGAACAAATGATAGATTAATTACACTATTGTTCTAGGCAGGGACAGATGAAAAGAAACTCAGTTGAGATGTACCTTTTCTACCAGTTTTGGTTTCTCAGGAGATATCTTTGCCAACAGAGAGCTACATCAAGCTCGGATTCTTGGCCAGTTGAGCCACAAGGGAAGCCCAAGAATACTGGAGTGGGTAGCCTACTCCTTCCCCAGCGAATCTTCCCGACCAAGGAATCGAACATTCTCCTGCATTCCAGGGAGATTCTTTACCAAATGAGCTATGAGGGAAGCCCCTAAGTGAAAGTGAAAGTCATTAAGTCCTGTCTGACTCTTTGCGATCCCATGGACTGTATAGTCCATGGAATTCTCCAGGCCAGAATACTGGAGTGGGTAGCGTTTCCCTTCTCCAGGGGATCTTCCCAACCCAGGGATTGAACCCAGGTCTCCCACATTGCAGGCTGATTCACAGCTGAACCACAAGGGAAGCCCACATAGAGCTGCTGCTGCTGCTGCTGCTAAGTCGCTTCAGTCGTGTCCGACTCTGTGCGACCCCAGAGACGGCAGCCCACCAGGCTCCCCTGTCCCTGGGATTCTCCAGGCAAGAACACTGGAGTGGGTTGCCATTTCCTTCTCCAATGTATGAAAGTGGAAAGTGAAAGTGAAGTCACTCAGTCGTGTCCGACTCTTCGCAACCCCATGGACTGCAGCCTACCAGGCTCCTCCATCCATGGGATCTTCCAGGCCAAGAGTACTGGAGTGGGATGCCATTGCCTTCTCCCAACGCAAAAATAAAAGTCTCTTGTTGCTAGAGCGTGTTGCTAGGCAAAATGGTGCCTGTGTTGACTGGCAGGCAGATGTCCTTCTAGGCTGCATGGCTTGTCACCTCCACTGATGAAGGAGTAGGCTTTACCAGGGCAGCAGCTAATGCCCCAAGATCTTCAGAGAGCTAGATCAGCAAGAGATAGCTTTGCCCAGACTGAAACTCTCAGATATTCCCCCCAAACTCTCAGTATTTATAGTCTAAATGTCCCCTTTGCAATAGCTGTTTCTCTACACATTCTTATCGATAAACCCCCATCCGGGTCCCTCAGCAGCTGAGCCACTAAGCGCTTATCAACAGCAACAGATGAGATGAAGACATCCCAACATAGCTTACTTCACTTTCATATCAAAACAACTTCACTTCTAAAAACAGCTCTTTTTTTGTTGTTTGTCTTTGACACAAACAAGTGGATTAAAACAACTGCACGTTGATCACAGACAGCTGGGTTTGAAATCATATCAAACCAATACACAAGTGGCAAGGAATTCAAGGAAGTTCAGACAGAGCAAAATGTCCTAAAAATCGTATTTCAGTGTCTCTTTCCCCAAAGTTCCACTCATCCCCATAGGGCCCCCACTTCTTGTCCCAAATCAGCTCTGCCTCTCTGCTCCTAACCAGACTCTTTTGTGACACCCAAATGTTCTCTGCCCAGCTTCATTTTTTCTATAAACAATTTTGTCTGCCCACTCCTCCTGCCACTGGGATTTCCTCCATGTCCCAATAGCCCTAGTGCCCAAAAGCAGCCAGTTTCTTCCTTCAGAGGCTGTAAAGACTCCTAGCGTATGGTGGGAAACTGTTGTTTGGCACAGGAAGCTCAGCTCAGTGCTCTTTGATGACCTAGAGGAGTAGGATGGAGGTGGAGGGGGAAAGGAAGCTCAAGAGGGAGGGAACATATGTATACTTACAGCTGATTCATGTTGTTGTACAGCAGAAACTAACACAATATTGTAAAGCAATTATACTCTAACTAAAAAATAAATTTAAAAAAAGACTCCTAGCTTAATACTTTTTTTCAGTTGAAGTATAGTTGATTTACACTATGCCATGTGAATATTTGCTTACTTGCTTGTGTCGACTTAAAAAACAATGCAGAACATGAGAGTTGCGAGTTAAGTTTTATTTGCAGCAAAATGAGGACCACAGCCCAAGAGACAGCAGCTCAGACAGCGCTGAGAAACTGCTCCAAAGAGATAGGGGGGACGGACGGTATATATGTGATTTTGGTAAAGGGGGAGTACATGCAATCAAGTACATATTTTTTTATTGAAAGTTTCTGCTGGTCTCGTGAAGCTTCTGCTAGTCACGAGAAACAGTCTTCACCATGAAGGATTCTAGTGCTTCCCTGGATATGAGGAGATACAAGAATTGGGCTCATAAAATCAGCTCCTGAGAATATCTAACTATCTCCAGACCGGTCCTGCCAGTTTTTTTCCCTGAGCACGGAGTGCCTCATTTCTGCTCTCTACCCTGAACTCCTTCATGAGGTGCTGAAGGTCAGCAGCTGCAGCAGCACATGATTTAATCCTTGCAGAGGTAGATGGCAAGTACCCATGTCAAGTGCCAATTTGTTGTTGTTACCATTCAGTTGCTAAGTTATATCTGACTTTTTGTGACCCCATGAAATGGAGCACGCCAGGCTTCCCTCTTCTTCACTATCTCCTGGAGTTTGCTCAAATTCATGTCCTTTGAGTCAGTGATCACATCTAACCATCTCATACTCTGTTGCCCCCTTCTCCGCCTGCCCTCAATCTTTTCCAGTATCATGGTCTCTTCCAGTGAGTCAGCTCTTCTCATCAGGTGACCAAAATATTGAAGCTTCAGCTTTAGCATCAGTCCCTCCAGGGAATAGTCGGGGTTGATTTCCTTTAGGATTGACTGGCTTGGTCGCCTTGCTGTCCAACAGATTCTCAAGAGTCTTCTCCAATGGACTCTCAAGAGTCTTCTCCAGCACCACAATTCGAAGGCATCAATTCTTTGGCGCTCAACCTCCTTTTCGGTCCAACTCTCACATCTGTACATGACTACTGGGAAAACCATAACTTTGACTATATGGACCTTTGTCAGCAAACTGATGTCTCTGCTTTTGAACTACACTGTCTAGGTTTGTCATAGCTTTACTTCCAAGGGGCAAGCTTTTAATTTCATGGCTGCAGTCACCGTCCACAGTGATTTTGGAGCCAATTTGTAGTTGAAACGTGTTATCTACCCACCCCCCGCTTCCCTTTAAGCATTTTTGTTCACCATTAAATCACCGGGAGGGAGGGATAGTCAGCGGGACAGTGGAGGGCAAGTCTCAGTGGCACAGGACTCCCCAGGTTGATGGGAGCCTGAGCATGAAGGTTCAAAGTTCCAGGTGCCCCAGGCAACTTCAGAAAGGAGTCCAGAAATGCCTGGATTTTATTCCTAACTCTGAGTTTTCAGAATCTGGGGCCTGCTCCAGGTGATAGCCTGTGACCATGAGACATCTAAGCTGCTGCTGCTGCTGCTGCTAAGTCGCTTCAGTCGTGTCCGACTCTGTGCGACCCCAGAGACGGCAGCCCACCAGGCTCCCCTGTCCCTGGGATTCTCCAGGCAAGAACACTGGAGTGGGTTGCCATTTCCTTCTCCAATGTATGAAAGTGGAAAGTGAAAGTGAAGTCACTCAGTCGTGTCCGACTCTTCGCAACCCCATGGACTGCAGCCTACCAGGCTCCTCCATCCATGGGATCTTCCAGGCCAAGAGTACTGGAGTGGGATGCCATTGCCTTCTCCCAACGCAAAAATAAAAGTCTCTTGTTGCTAGAGCGTGTTGCTAGGCAAAATGGTGCCTGTGTTGACTGGCAGGCAGATGTCCTTCTAGGCTGCATGGCTTGTCACCTCCACTGATGAAGGAGTAGGCTTTACCAGGGCAGCAGCTAATGCCCCAAGGTCTTCAGAGAGCTAGATCAGCAAGAGATAGCTTTGCCCAGACTGAAACTCTCAGATATTCCCCCCAAACTCTCAGTATTTATAGTCTAAATGTCCCCTTTGCAATAGCTGTTTCTCTACACATTCTTATCGATAAACCCCCATCCGGGTCCCTCAGCAGCTGAGCCACTAAGCGCTTATCAACAGCAACAGATGAGATGAAGACATCCCAACATAGCTTACTTCACTTTCATATCAAAACAACTTCACTTCTAAAAACAGCTCTTTTTTTGTTGTTTGTCTTTGACACAAACAAGTGGATTAAAACAACTGCACGTTGATCACAGACAGCTGGGTTTGAAATCATATCAAACCAATACACAAGTGGCAAGGAATTCAAGGAAGTTCAGACAGAGCAAAATGTCCTAAAAATCGTATTTCAGTGTCTCTTTCCCCAAAGTTCCACTCATCCCCATAGGGCCCCCACTTCTTGTCCCAAATCAGCTCTGCCTCTCTGCTCCTAACCAGACTCTTTTGTGACACCCAAATGTTCTCTGCCCAGCTTCATTTTTTCTATAAACAATTTTGTCTGCCCACTCCTCCTGCCACTGGGATTTCCTCCATGTCCCAATAGCCCTAGTGCCCAAAAGCAGCCAGTTTCTTCCTTCAGAGGCTGTAAAGACTCCTAGCGTATGGTGGGAAACTGTTGTTTGGCACAGGAAGCTCAGCTCAGTGCTCTTTGATGACCTAGAGGAGTAGGATGGAGGTGGAGGGGGAAAGGAAGCTCAAGAGGGAGGGAACATATGTATACTTACAGCTGATTCATGTTGTTGTACAGCAGAAACTAACACAATATTGTAAAGCAATTATACTCTAACTAAAAAATAAATTTAAAAAAAGACTCCTAGCTTAATACTTTTTTTCAGTTGAAGTATAGTTGATTTACACTATGCCATGTGAATATTTGCTTACTTGCTTGTGTCGACTTAAAAAACAATGCAGAACATGAGAGTTGCGAGTTAAGTTTTATTTGCAGCAAAATGAGGACCACAGCCCAAGAGACAGCAGCTCAGACAGCGCTGAGAAACTGCTCCAAAGAGATAGGGGGGACGGACGGTATATATGTGATTTTGGTAAAGGGGGAGTACATGCAATCAAGTACATATTTTTTTATTGAAAGTTTCTGCTGGTCTCGTGAAGCTTCTGCTAGTCACGAGAAACAGTCTTCACCATGAAGGATTCTAGTGCTTCCCTGGATATGAGGAGATACAAGAATTGGGCTCATAAAATCAGCTTCTGAGAATATCTAACTATCTCCAGACCGGTCCTGCCAGTTTTTTTCCCTGAGCACGGAGTGCCTCATTTCTGCTCTCTACCCTGAACTCCTTCATGAGGTGCTGAAGGTCAGCAGCTGCAGCAGCACATGATTTAATCCTTGCAGAGGTAGATGGCAAGTACCCATGTCAAGTGCCAATTTGTTGTTGTTACCATTCAGTTGCTAAGTTATATCTGACTTTTTGTGACCCCATGAAATGGAGCACGCCAGGCTTCCCTCTTCTTCACTATCTCCTGGAGTTTGCTCAAATTCATGTCCTTTGAGTCAGTGATCACATCTAACCATCTCATACTCTGTTGCCCCCTTCTCCGCCTGCCCTCAATCTTTTCCAGTATCATGGTCTCTTCCAGTGAGTCAGCTCTTCTCATCAGGTGACCAAAATATTGAAGCTTCAGCTTTAGCATCAGTCCCTCCAGGGAATAGTCGGGGTTGATTTCCTTTAGGATTGACTGGCTTGGTCGCCTTGCTGTCCAACAGATTCTCAAGAGTCTTCTCCAATGGACTCTCAAGAGTCTTCTCCAGCACCACAATTCGAAGGCATCAATTCTTTGGCGCTCAACCTCCTTTTCGGTCCAACTCTCACATCTGTACATGACTACTGGGAAAACCATAACTTTGACTATATGGACCTTTGTCAGCAAACTGATGTCTCTGCTTTTGAACTACACTGTCTAGGTTTGTCATAGCTTTACTTCCAAGGGGCAAGCTTTTAATTTCATGGCTGCAGTCACCGTCCACAGTGATTTTGGAGCCAATTTGTAGTTGAAACTTGTTATCTACCCACCCCCCGCTTCCCTTTAAGCATTTTTGTTCACCATTAAATCACCGGGAGGGAGGGATAGTCAGCGGGACAGTGGAGGGCAAGTCTCAGTGGCACAGGACTCCCCAGGTTGATGGGAGCCTGAGCATGAAGGTTCAAAGTTCCAGGTGCCCCAGGCAACTTCAGAAAGGAGTCCAGAAATGCCTGGATTTTATTCCTAACTCTGAGTTTTCAGAATCTGGGGCCTGCTCCAGGTGATAGCCTGTGACCATGAGACATCTTCCAGGCCCAACACACTGCTCAGAAGGGCCCCTAAGGGCCCAAGGTCTGGGTGGTGAGGACACCTGCTGGGGCAAAAGCAGCAAGACACAGCCACACCTTCTTTTCTCCTAATGTTTTGTTTAGAAAAATTCAAACTGGGACTTGCTTGATGGTTCAGTGGTTAAGAGTTCGCCTTCCAACGCAGGGGATATGGGGGAACTAAAATCGTACATGCTGAGGGGCAACTAAACCCGGGCTCCACAAGAGAAGCCTGAGCATCACAACTGGTTTGCCGCAACAAAAACCCAGCGCAGCCAAAAAAGAAAGAAAAACTCAAACCTACACAAAAGTGGAAAGAATAGAACTACATATTAATATTTTGCCATATTTATCTTATCTAAGAAATAGGAGTTTTGTAAATAGTATGGAAATTTTCAAATATACACAAAGATAGAATAATGTAATGAAACCCCCATGCCTATCTATCAACCAGTTTCAACAATTAGCAATCCATGGCTAACTTTCTCCTCTTCCTGAATTATCTTGAAGCAGATTCATAAATATCAGTTTATCCATAAATGTCAGTATCTCTATAAGTAAAGCTTCATTTTAAAACATAACTAAAATACCATTTTCACACTTGAAAGTTAACAGTAATTCCTTAATATCATCAATTCAGTGTTCCACTTTTCCCAACTGTGATATGTATATATTTGTACTATAGTTTACTCGCCTAGCCACTTCCCTGGTGGCTCAGACGGTAAAGCGACTGTCTACAATGCAGGAGACCAGGGTTCGATCCCTGGGTCAGGAAGATCTGCTGGAGAAGGAAACGGCAATTCACTCCAGTACTATTGCCTGGAAAATCCCATGGACAGAGGAGCCTGGTAGGCTACAGTCCATGGGGTCGCAAAGAGTCGGACACGACTGAGCAACGCTCCATTCCATAGTTTACTCTAATCAGAATTCCAATAAGCTCCATACAGTGAAATTGCTGATTTGTCTCTTAAGTCTCTTAATCTACAAGTTCCACTCTGTGCATGCACTCTCTCTCTCCCGCCCCCTACCCGCCACAATTTATTTATTCATTCACTGCACTGGGTTGTGTATCCTGTAGAGATTCCCACAGTCTATATTTTGCTTGTGACTTCCCTAGAATAACATTTACCACACTCTTCTGCCTCCTGTGTTTCCTATAAATTGGTAGACTGATCAAAAATTTTGTAAACAGAGTTTTAGAGAGGCTCCTTTCATAAGCGGTGTGCATTTTCATTAAAAGTACAAAACATCTTTTCCCTCTTTCTATGAAGTTAGCAGCCATTGATGATTTCCCAAATTCATTTCTTAAACCACTGTGATATTGTGATTCATAATAACAAATACATATTTTGTCTTTGTCCCCATTTCTGGAGCAGAGCTCCTAAAATCCTTGGAAACTTGCGCCTATGGCATGCCAGAAAGGTGTCTTTTGTTATGCTAGTGAGGTGATTTGGGAAACCTCTAGGTGTGGCTCAGATGGTAAAGAGTCTGCCTGCAATGTGGAAGACCCAGCTTCAATCCCTGGGTAGGAAAGATCCCTTGGAAAGAGTCGGACATGACTGAACAACTAACACCTCCATTTTTCTAGATCCTAAGACTTGGAGCTTGGTTCTCTGGGGAGCCAGTTGAGATTAGATGGTGGGAACTTTCAGTCCTCTTTCTTCCCCAAACTCTTGAGGAAGAGAGAAGGGCTGGAATTTGAATCAGTCACCATTGGTCAATTATTTCATCAATCATTCCTATGTAATGAAATCTCCATAAAAGTCAAAGCAGAGGGAAATCAGAGAGCTTCTAGATTGGTGAACACATGGAGATTCCGGGAGAGCAACGACCTGGCGCAGACTGGGGCAGGGTGAGGTGGGGTGGTTTCACTCTCCATGCCTTCACTGTGCATCTCTTCTGTAAGGCTGTTCCTGGGTTATATCCTTTTATAATAAACAGTAAAGATAGGGATGATAACTGTTATTGGGTTGATCTTATTTCTAAGACCTTTCAGTAGATAAAGCTAGGAAATGTTCGTTCATTTGTCCTCAGATAAAACATATCACAAGTTCCTACTCATGACTATCAACTCAAATTCAAGACAATAGGGTTTTACCTAACATCATCAAAATTACATCTGTGTTTTCGTTCTCCCATGTTGGAACTCCTCATTCACTTTACCCTATAATCTACTCACAACAGTCTCAGAATAACAATTTCAACACAATAACCAATAACTTGATTCCTGAAAACTTTGTTTTTAAAGTTTGTCTTGCACAGATGTATAGAATGGACTTTTTGTCTCTGTGGGAGAGGGAGAGGGTGGGATGATTTGGGAGAATGGCATTGAAACATGTATACTATCATGTAAAAATGAAGCACCAGCCTATGTTTGATGCAGGATACAGGATGCTTGGGGCTGGTGCACGGGGATGATCCAGAGAGAGGATATGGGGTGGGATGTGGGAGGGGGATTCAGGATTGGGAGCTCGTATACACCCGTGGAGGATTCATGTCAATGTATGGCAAAACCAATACAGTATTGTAAAGTAAAATAAAGTAAAAATAAAAGTGAAAAAAAAAAGAAAGAAAGAAATGCCCCAGAAAAAAAAAAAAATTCAAGAACTAATATAAAATATAAATAAATAAAGTTTGTCTTGCCATTTTGTCTACATCCCACCAGGGACCTATAGCTGGCCCTCCATATCTGCAGGGCCTGAATCCAAGGATTCAATCAGCCCCAGATTGAAAATATTTGGGAAAAAAAATCCAGAAAGTTTCAAAAAAGAAAACTTGAATTTGTCACATACTGACATAGCATTACATTGTATTCGGAATTACAGGTAATCTAGAGATAATTTAATGTGGGGTGATGTGGGTAGACTAGACCCAAACACTATGCCTCTCTATATGGAACCTGAACATCTGCAGATTTGGCCATCAGGGGTGGTGGAACCAATCCCTCGAAGATACCAAGGGGTAACTGTATAGTCCACACTACTGTTTTAAAGCCACTTTGAATAGTTCCTCTCTATGTGATTATGCTACCAACTCAACAGGCATACGTTTATTTATTTCATTTTGCTTTTTAAACAATTATTTAGCTATTTATTTATTTTTGTGCTGGGTCTTCACTGTTGTGTGTGGGCTTTCTCTAGTTACTGCGAGTGGGGGCTAATCTCAATTTGTAAAGTGCTGACTTCTCATTCCAGTGGCTTTTCTTATTTCAGAGCATGGGCTCTAGAGCATTGCGGCTTCAGTAGTTGTGGCACATGGGCTCAGTAGTTGCAGCTTGCAGCATGTGGAATCTTCCCAGAGCAAGGATTGAACCCATGTTCCCTGCATTGGCAGACAGATTCTCAACTAATGGATCACCAGGTAAATCCTCATTTTCCTTTTTAGATTTTTTTCCATTCCAATTTTATTGAGCTGTAATTGACATACAGCACTGTGTGGATAATGATGTGATTTACATACATCATTAAGTGATTACCACACTAAGCTTAGTGAACATTCATCATCTCATGAAGATACAACATTAAAGAAAAGGGAAAAAAATTTTTTCCCATGTGATGAGAACTCTTAGGATTTACTCTTTCATATGTCACGTACAGCAGTGAACTGTTTAGATACGTTTAACATAGTTTTGTTTTAGAACTATATAAAATGTTTACAGGTTTCAAAGTCAAGTCTCTGAAGGTTGTTATAGTCAGTTATCTAAGACCTGCAGCATCCTCCTGTTCTCTCTTCCACTCCATATCCAACTTTTATTCCCAACTGATGATCCAATTGACCAGTGGTGGCCTCCTGCCACCACAGATGCTCAGTGCAGACCCAGAGGCATCCTCTACCCCGAGGAAACTGCTTCCCACAGACCTCCTGGAGCTTCCCCTGTGACTCCCTTTGACAGCTGGACCAACTTGGCTTCTCAGAATGATTACTGACTGCTGATGCTGTAACTCCCCTTCTGGTCACTGTCTTCCCCAGCTCCTTCCACAACTGTGCAAGGCAACTTACTATCATAAAGCCTCTATCATGCAACCTCAAAGTGATTCTGTTTCCCAAATGGATCCTGACCGACACAACAACCTTCTACTGTTGTTGCTTTTAGCCCCTTTCTAACAAAACAAAACAAAGATGCACATGACAAGCACAGAGTGGTAAAATATTGGCTGATTTTATGCCAGCACTTGGGAGTCGGGGGAGGCACTGGTTAGGGCATTACCCCTGTGAGGGAGGAGGGACCGAGAGTATCTGAAGGACGGAGAGGAGAGTGGCAGAAGGCCCTGGCCAAGTGGGGTCAGGAGTGGCCAGTGGGAGGCCCCACAGAGGGACCTGTACTGAGTGGGCAGTTTGTGGGTGGGAAGGAGCATCCCCCACTATAACTGCTCCCACGAAGCAGAAGGGTGGGTGGAGGAGCAGGCGCACAGGGAAGGAGCCACCCAGCCAACGTGACCCTGGACAAGTCTCTCCCTGGCTCTTCATAAGGAAAGCGGCACGGATGGTCTTTGAGGTCTCTGCCCACAAAAGCATTAAGAAGGCATGAATAATCCATTATCAGAAAACATTGAATAATGTCCCAAAGGGAGGAGCAGCTGGATATTTTTCAAGCCTCTGAGCACCCTGCTAAACTCATAAACCTTGGACCCGCCCCCACTCTTCCCACCCTTGTCCAGTCCCAGCTTTGCCTCTCTAGCTGTCTGACTCTGGGAAAATCACTAAATCTCAGTTTCTTAACTCGTGGATGATACCTCATCTGTGAATAATACCTTTTTATAGGGCCATTTCAAAATGCCTAGAGCAGTCCCCCGCACCCAGGGAGTGTCCCATTATGGTGGTGATTATTATTTTGCTCTCCACCTGCCATCTGGACCATCCCATCGAGTCATCCCTAGGATGCAAATGCTGCTGCTGCTGCTAAGTCGCTTCAGTCGTGTCCAACTCTGTGAGACCCCCATTTACGGCAGCCCACCAGGCGCTAGTAAACAGTAAATCTAAGCTCCATTTTACAGAGGAGACAGTGAAGTTCAGAAAGGTTAATGATTCGCCCAGAGACACATTGCAAGCAAGTACGAGTTCAGAGTGGAATCCAGCTCTGCTTCTCCAAAGAACTCAGATGCCTCAAGGCGCTTCACCCAGCGCTGGTCCCGGGCAGGGCAGCGACCACGACTGCGGATAACGACAGAGGACGTCCTTCAGGCGGGTCCTCGGGGGTTCTCCAACTCTAGCGGGCAGCTCTGTCGTCAGAAGGAAAGCGATCTGGGGGAAAACCTGAGGAAACAGGGCAAGCAAGCACCCCGGTGCGGAGGAAACGGACAAGAGAGTTATGGGGCGCGTGGGCGCCCTGCTTCCCCAAGCTGCACCTCCCGCCGGAACTCCTCCGGGAGTGGGAGGAGCCGATTTTGCTCGACTGCAGTTCCCATTGTCAACAAGCGGGGGAGCCAGAGCCGGCAAAGAGCTGAGAGCGTAAGTAATCCTGCCATCACCGGAGAGGCTGGTGGACACAGGCTGTAGTCTGAGCTATGGTTGACTGTGTCCTCCGGTGAAGGAGGAGGCGCTCCCTGCTGTGTCTTCCACTCTGGATTTCCTGCTGCTCTCTTCTCTGAGGCTTTCCCCAAAATTGCCAGTGAAAGTCCTTGAATGCCAGGCTAAGAACTTGGGTGAGGGCGAGTTGTGGCAGGGATGTTAGTAATGTGGCGTTAACTTCCAGTTTAATTCTCACTCCCCTTATTTCCCACTTCACCAGGGACCTCCCAGAGAACCTCGGGCCTTTCTAATCTTGAAGGAAAAGGTAGAATGACTTTATTCGTACAGAACATTTGGAGATTACTGTGGGAAATGACAACCCACTCCAGGACTCTTGCCTGAAAAATTCCATGGAGAGAGGAGCCTGGTGGGCTATAGTCCATGTGGTCGCAAAGGGATGTGGAGAAGGGATGTGATGACCTGGTATTCCTGGGTGGGGAAATGGGACAGCTTCGTGTGGTGAGCCCCAGAGCAGGAGCCAGGGCCAGCCTGCTGTGAAAGCCCAGCCCACCTGCACAGTGAGGTCTGGGTCCCAGGGCTCTGTAAGGAGGCCGCCCAGGCCTGGACTGAGTCCAGGGGTAGTGCCCACAGCCCAGGGCTCTGCCAGCCCAGTCAGTGTGGCCCCAGACCCAAAATGCTGCTCTTTCTTGCAGGTTCCCAGAGCCCACGGTCCAGTCTTCGGTGCCAGCTCTGGCTTTGATGGAAATAACTGTCCGCAGCTATCATTCTGCACTACGCTGCTATCCCCACTCCAATCCTGCCAGGCAGCGAACCTTTCAAGACACGCATGGTGGCTAATTCAGCCCTGGTGTATTCATTTGAAAACAAGGCCTAATAATACTTGGCAAAACAATGCTTAAAAAATGTGCAAATAGTATGGAAGGTATGGAAACAAAAGCAGTGGAGGGGAAAATGGGACCAGATATTCAGGCAATTTGACAAGAGTTATCAGAATGTTTTAAAAGATACATATACTTTATGCTTGACAACTCCTCTAAGAATCTACACCATAGAAGTAATATCAGTGAGCGGGCAGAGATAAATGTGCAAGAATGTCTGCTGTAGTGTTGTCTGTAATGATAGCAAAGAACTGGAACCAATCCAAGAGTCTATCAGTAGAGGATGGTGAGATAAATTGAGGTGCAATCATTCAATGCAATGCTGAGCAACTGTTAAAAAGAACTGAGTGTGTCTGTAAGTGCTGAGGTAGGAAGAATCTCTGAAAGATAGCAAGACGCAGAATAGGAAGTAGAGGATGAGTCCATCTTTCTTTTTTACAAACATTCTCCCACCCACTGCCTTCACACCTTTGTTTGTTGACTCTTCTTTTCCTGTCCTAGGCTGGCAATCCAGCAGATCCTTTGCTATGCAGTCTCTTTAAGATATTAACCATCTGGCCCAACCCAACTGAAATTCCAAGCTCTTTGCATCTTCAAAGTACATCTATCACAGGTACGTACCAGGCTTGTCGTTTTAACTTATTTATTTCTCACCACAGCTGTCTGAAGTAGGGACTCTGATTATCATTCCCGTTTTACACGTGAGGTCATTATGGTATAGAGAGATTAAACAATGTTTCTAAAGTCACACAGATCATAAATGGCAGAGCCAGGGTCTATGGCTCCAAAATCTATGCTCTTAACTCTTCTGTTATGTCACCCGAGGCTCACAGGACCATAAATGAGACTTTTTCTTGTCTCAGGGTATCAGCAGGCACAGTGTATAACATTAATTAGATATACTGCTACTGCTGCTGCTAAGTCGCCTCAGTCGTGTCCGACTCTGTGAAACCCCAGATACAGCAGCCTACCAGGCTCCCCCATCCCTGGGATTCTCCAGGCAAGAACACTAGAGTGGGTTGCCATTTCCTTCTCCAATGCATGAAAGTGAAAAGTGAAAGTGAAGTCGCTCAGTCGTGTCCGACTCCTAGCGACCCCATGGACTGCAGCCCACCAGGCTCCTCCGTCCACGGGATTTTCCAGGCGAGAGTACTGGAGTGGAGTGCCATTGCCTTCTCCAATTAGATATACTAGAATTAATTTAGCCATTTCCCTAATAATGAGCAGATAGATTTTTCCAGTCTCATGCTATCACAAACAATGCTGCAATGAATTTCTTCAGTCAGGTGTTTCTGTTGTGCTTTTGTGCACTTGTGGAAACATCTCAGTAGTTTAGACTCACAGAAGGGCAACTGCTAGCTCAAAGGATAAATTTATTTATTTAAGTTCCTCTTTTTAAAGTTTATCCATGTATTTATTTTTGGCTGTGTCTTCACTGTAGTGTGCAGGCTTCTCGTTGCAGTGGCCTTTCTTGCTGTGGAGCACAGGCTCTCGGGTGCACCGGCTCAGCAGTTGTGGTTCCCAGACTCTAGAGCACAGACAGAAGTTGTGACACATCGGCTTAGCTGCTCTGAGGCATCTGGGATCTTCCTGGACCAGGGGTGGAACCCATGCTCCTGCATTAGCAGGCAGATTCTTGAGCCACCAGGGAAGGTCAAGAATAAATTTAAATCTGAATGTTCCAGATGCCTATGGCTGTATAACAAACTACCCCAAAACTCAGTGTTTAAAGCCACCATTTTATTTGAGCCATGATTTTTAGGTCAGGAATTCAGGAAGGGCTGAGTTGTGTGACTCATCTTTGGTTCTCTTCCGAGCTGGTTTTATCACTTATGCATCCGAGCCTCAGTGCTCCACAACCTCCCTCTCTCTCCATGTGGTGTCATATCCTCCAGGGATTCCCCACATGGTTTGGCTTCATCAGAGCAGGTGATGTCAGGTAATCACAGTTCAGGTAAGATGTAAGAAGTGAAGCCCACTGGACAAGTTAAGGGGATGTACTTGGAATTGGGACAGTATCACTTTTGCTGCATTTTATTAGAGAACACATAGACTAGCCAAGGTCAAGAGATGGGGACACAAACCCCCATCTTCCTATGGGAGAAGTGTCAAAGAATCCATGGACACTTTCACTCTACCACAGTAGGCATTTCCAAATTGTCCTCCAAAATGTTGGTCAGTTTACATTTCCACCAACAGTGTTCAAGTCTGACTATCCCCACTGATACTACTCATTGTGAAACAGTTTGATTGGTACCAGTCTGGCAGTTGAAATGGTATTTGTTATTTTGTTATGCATTTCTTTAATTATGAGGGAAGGTAAGTATCTTTCACGTAATAACTGTTCATTAAAAATTTTTTCTTTCCTTGTGAATTGTCTGTTCATATACTTGGCCCATTTTAAAATTTGGTTGCCTTTTTAAATACTGATCTCTAAAATGTGGATATTAAGATCAGCTCTTTATCTGACATTGTGTTACAAATAGTTTTCCCAGTGTGGACTATAGTCTTTTGACACACATATGTATATTTATTTTCTCCATTCAGGTTTTTCAATGTTTTCACATGTTCAAATTATATTGACTTCTGAGTTTCATGTGGCGCGTTCCTTTCCTTTTCCAGAACTTTCCTGCTGGTTTCAAATGTTTATTTTTCTAGAAGATTAATATCATTTTCCGAGGCTTCCTCTCCAAATCTATTGGTGTTTGGATTGACAGGTCCCACAAAGAAAAAAAAAAAAATGTGAAAGTGTTAGTCGCTCAGTCTCTTTGCAACCCCATGGACTGTAGCCCATCAGGCTCCTCTGTCCATGGGATTCTCCAGGTAAGAATACTGGAGTAGGTTGCCATTCCCTTCTCCAGGGGATCTTCCTGACCAAGGGATGGAACCTGGGTCTCCCAAATTGCAGGCAAATTCTTTTACCATCGGAGCCACCTGGGAAGCCCCATAAAGAAAATGCACAACTTTACAATTGCGGGGGCAGGGCTGCAAATCACTTTGTT
This sequence comes from Cephalophus harveyi, assembly GCA_006410635.1. Classification (NCBI taxonomy): domain Eukaryota; kingdom Metazoa; phylum Chordata; class Mammalia; order Artiodactyla; family Bovidae; genus Cephalophus; species Cephalophus harveyi. Next base: position 124,668 of record SJYT01068745.1, read on the forward strand.
GTCTTCCATAGGACATGGAGGCTTATTGAGGGGGGGGGACAATGCCGTCTTGAGGAGACCCCAGCACTCTGGGTACCTAACAAGAAAGAGAGCCCAAGAGCCCAAAGGGCATCATGGGGTCAGGCAGGCTCCCCACAGCCCGGTCCGTCTGAATTTGAGGCCTGGCCAAGGGAGGCCTGTGATTCCTAGACCTCCACTGCAGGGTGAACTTAGGCCTCCTTGAAAGAAACATTCCTTGCAAGTCCAGGAGACAGGCCAGATGTACTCTCAAAGAGCTAATTCACAGCGTAGGAGACTTTACAGAGTGGCATCCTGTTCAGGAGACCAAACACAGTAACACCTTTGCCAAGGACAGTCCTATGGACTCAACATCACAGACTTGCGTGGAGGCAGGGATCTGCTCTGGGTACCTCAGATACAGCAGGTTGCTCTGAGCACAGGCCGTCAGGCTTACCTCCTACCCAGCCGGGCTCCGCTGTCTTTTCTCTGATCCGTAGCCCCAGACAATAGTGTCCTTCACCCAAACGTTCTCCAGGCAGGACCCAAAGGCCTTCTCCCCGGTGCCCCGGGAGACTGACTAGGCATTCGTTTATTTTTTTTTAATTTATTTATTTGGCTGCTTTGGGTCATAGTTTCGGCACACAGGATCTTCATGCATCACGAGGGCTCTCTTGTAGCAGCAAACAGGCTCTCCGGTTGTGGCCCACAGGAGCACACTTGCTACACAGGCCCACAGGTGTAGCACGAGGGCCTACTTGCTCTGCTGCACATGGGATCTCAGGTCCCTGACCAGGGATCCCTGCATCGGAAAGTGGATTCTTAAACAGGGAAGTCCCGGCATTCGTGTATTCAGGGATTATTTATTGATGCCTGAACAACAACAAATATCCCAAGAACTCTGACTGGCACATAGTAGACATCAATTATTCAGTCGTTCAGTTGTGTCCGACTCTTTGCGACCCCATGGACTGCAGCATCCCGGGCCTCCCTGTCCTCGACTATCTCCCAGGGTTTGCTCAAACTCAAGACACTGAGTCGGTGATGCCATCCAACCATCTCATCCTCTGTCACCCCTTCTCCTCCTGCCCTCAATCTTTCCCAGCATCAGAGGCTTTCCAATGGTTCTTGGCTCTTCAATTCAGGTGGCCAAAGTATTGGAGCTTCAGCTTTAGCATCAGTCCCAGAGAATGAAAAAGATGAGATTTCTTGCCCTCCTAGAGCAATACAATACAGACAATTGTATTGTACAGACAATACAAATAACCAGAGTGAATATGTAAATATGATAGGAAATAATGCTGAAAGAAAACAGGGCAAAGAGATCTTGGGAATTGGAGGCAAGCAGATGAGGGACATCCATTTGCCATCACCCTGGTTAAGCGATGGGCAGCCCTCACAGAGGAGGCAAGAAGGAGAAGGAGGGGTTTATTCTCCCAGCTCTCTCCCTGTGGGTCACAGCTCTGGCCTGCTGGCCCTCTCCCTCACCTTCTTGGTTCTGGCAGCCACTTCTTTCCTTCCCACTCAGGCCTGGGAGTAGCTAAAGGCACCCCACACCCCTGGGCCTGCACACTGCTTTCTCCCTTGGGGTTTCCTTGCATCCCATCCACATTTCTGCCAACAGTCCTTGAATAATCCTGAGTGTTGTATTCTGCTGAAAGACGGAGAAGTATAGTGACATTTGAGCAGGCTGAGGATCAGGCCATGCTGATGTCCAAGGGAAGCGAGTCCTGGGCAGAGGGGACCGTGCTGGAGATATGACAGTACACTTGACCCTTTTTAATTTTTTTTCATTTGACTGTGTCAGCTAGTTGCAGCACATGGGCTCACTAGCTGCAGTGCAAGGACTCCACAGCATGTAGGATCTTAGCTCCTAGATCACGGATTGAATCCACGTCCCCTGCATTGCAGATTGAAGATGAAAGAAGAGGGCAGCAGAGGATGAGATGGTTGGATAGCATCACCAATTCAATGGACATGAACTTGGGAAAACTTCGGGAGATAGTGAGGGACAGGGAGGCCTGATGTGCTGCAGTCCATGGGGTCACAAAGAGTCAACAACCCCTGCAATGCAAGGCTGATCCTTAACCACTGAACCACCAGGGAAGTCTCATACCTGACTGTTTCGAAGAAAGTCTGGAGTGGCTGGAGCAGAATGAAGGGAGCAGTAGGAAATGGTATCTTAGTGGAGTGTGTTGAGGAAGAGAGCCACTGGAGGGCTTCAATCTGAGGAGTGATATGAACTTTTAACAGTCACTCTGGCTGCGGTGTTGAGAACAGACTATGGGAGTTAAGGATGGAAATAGGGAGGTCAGTGCGGGGGCTACTGCAGTGTCCCAGAGAGAGACAGTGGTGGCTCAGGTGGCAATGGGGACAGAGTGAGCCCATAGGGTTTGCTAACAGATTGGGTGTAGAGTATGAGAGAAAGGAAGCAAGGGTGAGCCAAGGACTCTGGCCTATTGGATTTAGCTACTAGATTTCTTGGGACTTCTCTGCATCCACTCAGCCTGGGTTTCTGAGTGCTGTGGGCATGCATGCCTGTGTATATGTGTGTGTCCAGCCCCTGGGGCTGTATACTGCAGACGCATCTCCTCTTTGGCAGGTTGAGAGATTTGCCAGCCTTAGCCGGGTACAAGGAGGGTGGTCCTTAAGCAAGCCACAGCTCCCTCTGCTCAGGGCCATCTCTGTGTGGGTCCTTGGTTCAGGGTCAGTATGGATTCAGCCACTGTGGCAGTGGGAAGGGAGGCTAAGCCAGATCCCCAGAGGCAGCCCTGTGAGTGGATTGACGGTTGCCACATCGGTGACCTGCTTTCTGGGGCACTCGCAGGCCCACGCTCTTCAGCCTGGGTTCTGAACTGAACGTGACTTGCTTCTTCTCCCATTACTTGCTCAGCTGGCTTCCTCTAAGGCTCCTGCCCTCAGTGGGGGCATCCGAGGGGAGGGGAGAGTAATGATTTCACTCAGGGGTGGCCCAGCTCCCTTCCTTATGGCTCTGAGCCTTCACCCTTCTTGCTGGCCATGTTTTTTATGAATCCTGGCTTGGAAGACCTTTTCCCACAGCATCCTGTGGGGTCACCTGAGTGGACTCTCCCTGCTCCAGCCCCTGCAGTCAGGCTGAGCACCTTCTAGCCCAGATGGGCCTGGCCTCCACGGATAACAGCACCACCATCCTGAACTTTCCTTAAGCTGGTTCCATGCTGAGCTCTCCACAGGCCTGTCCTCCTGGCCCCCTGGGGTCCATTTAGTACAGCGAGTTGGTTAGAAGTGTGGGTTCTGGGGTACAAGTTCTTCCACTCATCTGCACGTAACCTTGGGAAGTTACCTAACTTCTCCAAACCTCCACTTCATCAGCTGACCTCGTAGTGGCCCTTGCACATGGGAAGCCCTTGTCAGTATTTCTGAACAAGCTACTGCATGTACTATGCTTAACACAGTGCCCGACCCACAGTATGTGCTCAAGAAAAGTCAGCTATTTAAGTCATTCCCATCTCCAGTTGAAGAAACTGAGGCTCAGAGAGGAACAGAACTTGTCCAAGACCACAGGGCTGAGAAATGATGGAGCCAGACCCCCTTAGGCCCGTCCCCTTCTTCCCTATCTCTGTGAGGCCAGCACAGAGTAGGTATCACCCAACAAACAGAGAAGCCAGGAGCTTACACTCTGAGAACCCCAGGGGGAGGGGAGGCTCCTGTCATAATGGGAGATACAAAGATTGATTAAACACAAGAGGCTGCCCATTCTGGAGCCGAGAGACACGTGCTCTGGGAACAGCATCCTTCCCCCCCTAAAACATCCAGGAACCTCTGTGGAGGGGTGACATCTGGGTCTCTGATACAGGACTGGCTCATTGAATCACAAAGGTCATAATAAATGGTGACCATACAAATTCTGAATTTCTAAAGGCAACCCAGGTTTCAAACATTCCATCTCATTGTTGGAATAAAGCAGCAAGAGCCTCAGAGTGAGGCTCCTAAACACTGTGGCATCTAAATAACCCCTCCCAGCCAGATGGGTCACAAAAATCCATGTTACTTCACATGTCCTGAGCTCAACTTGGAGGAAATACAGTCTCCATTCTTCCAGGCACACTGATGCCAGCTGCCCCTGCTTCATTGGTGTGTGCATGTCCACACAGACACTAACACCAACTAAGGCTAAGGGTCACCTAGTCGGGACATTAGGTGAGTCTGTGGCTTGAGAAGCGCCCTCCCCCGTATTCCAGCAAAGATTCTAACCCTAGAGTTGGGCACTGTAATGTCTAGAGGAGCCTTTTGAATCCTCGGACTTCCCTGGTGGCTCAGACAGTAAAAAAAAATCTGCCTCTAATATAAGAGACAAGGGTTTGATCCCTGGGTCAGAAAGATTCCCTAGAGAAGGGAATGGCAACCCACTCCGGGATTCTTGCCTGGAGAATTCCATGGACAGAGGGAAAGGCCTCTGGCCTGGCACACTTCTTATCAGCATGAATGGCAAGATCTGGTCTAGGTGACACACGTCGGGAGTCTCTGACCAGCTGGTTAGGGAGGCTGTGCTCTTTCAGTGTCGCCTTTCAATCTTAGCGTCTAGCTGCAGACCTGCCTTTCACATTGCCTCCTGCCAGAAGTTTCGGTTTTGGTTTCTGATAGCAGAATTGAGTCGTACCCTTTCCCTCTATTGCCCTCCACACTCTCCTTCCTCCTCCCTGTATCTGTCCCTCCTTCCCTCTCCCACGCTGGTGAGACGTGGCCCCCTGCTCCCTGGCTCTGTGGGAAGAGGTAAGAGAAAGAAGAGAGGGGAGAGAGTTAACATTTTCAGGGCTGGACAGCCACTCACATTTGCACAAATTATGCACTGCACAACTCTAGGGGCACAGTCACCTCAGCGTCACCAGGTTTTGCATAGTTATTAGCACACTTTTCAGGCAGATGGCAGTAAAGCATCCTGGGGTGGGGTGGGGAGGGTATCTGTTTGAAGTGAGCCGAGTGGGACAAAGGGGCTGAGTGCATTTTGGCTCTGAGTGCCTAGAAGTCCCAGGCCATTCTCTGTCCCACACACTGCCAGGCCAGTGCTCTAATCCACTTGTCCCTCCACTGCTCAGCTTCTCAGCTGAGCTAGAGCCACAGTGAGAGACTCTCGTTCAAAAGAGGCTGGTCAATCACCACTAGTGGGAACCCAAGCAAGTCTCTTCTTTTCGGAGCCTCAGTTACCCCATCTATAATATGCAGAGGGGACAAAATGACCTCTAAGGGGCTCTCTGGAGTGAACATCTGAGTCTGTACTACGGGTGCCTGGGAGGCAGGTGAGTAACACCTAAGTTTGGCCTTAGGGTCCCCTTCTCACTGAAGAAGAAGGCTGTCATTGCCCTGACTGAAAGCAGAGCTCAGAGGACCCTTTTGTTGAAGGATGACAGTGGAGGCCTCATGAAGTCACCCAGAGGAGCTATGTGACTTGGAGCAAGTCCCCTAACTTCTTGTTTCTTCTCTCACAAAACGGGGGCGACACTCACCTTGCAGGTTTTTGTGAGGATTAAAGGGAATGCTGTGTGCAAAGGCGCTGGCACAGAGGAGGCGTTCAGAGAAGGGCGGAGGAGAGGAGCTCTGGGGATCACGGGGGAGCCAGGCGGCGCCAAGGCTCTGATGGAGGCGTAGCAGCCTGCAAGGGCCCCTGGCTCACCACTGCTTGAGCTCAGGCTCCAGGACAGGAAACCCACCTGGTTTCCTCTGGGCCTAACGGCCCCCCCTAAACTACCTCCCACTGTGGGCTCCCCTCCCTTCTCTTTGCATGACTGCACTTCCGTGACAATGCCGAGGGCCTGCCCAGCTCTGCGGGAACCCCAAATAGCCCTAACCTCTCAGTCTGGCAGGCAAGGCCCCTCCCTAGCACCCTCAGCACCCCTGACACTCCCCAGTCACCTAGAGTTACCTGACCCTTCCGTCCCCCTACCCCTGCCCCAACAAGCCATGCACTGTTACACCTCCAAGCCTTTGTCCACACCATATCCCTCTGTGTCACAGGCCTTTCCTTCTCTCCTCTCCCTGCCCCCTAAGAGAGCTAAATCCTGCTCATTGTTTAGGGCCTGGCTCAAATGTCAGCCTCTCTGGGAAGCCTTTCCCTATCCTTCCAGTAAAGAAAATAATCACCCTTCCTGTTGGCTCCCTCAGCTCAGGATTCATAGTCTGGAGTGCAGTGGAGCTGAGTCAGTCATATCCACATGGAGCCTAGGCGCCCTTATCTATAAGACCGAGGCAAGTCACCTCTACCTAAGCGGGAGGGTGTTGGGAAAATTCAAGTAAAGGAGATGCAAAGCCCATATCCAAGTGCGGACGCACAATCGGTTCCCAATAAACGCTGCTTGGAACTTCAAGTTCAGTCGGCCAACCCGCAGGGTGCCGGAAGGATGTGTCAGGTACGTTTCAGTCCTCTCCGCTCTTTCCAGTGGTCCTCAGGTTCCCGCCCAGGGATACTGCCAGCCCATAGCTCATTGGAAGATCAACTATGATTGACAGGCCCTGAGCCCAATGACTGACCTAGTCCTTCCTGGAGCCTGTAGTCCCGCCCTCGGCTCTCTTTGGCACCTCTACTGAGGAAGACAGAGGATGAGAGTCATTTGTGGGGACAGGACTAATTTTCACGGCAGATTTGTGTCAGCTGTGCGGCCCCACTGATGACTCAGGTCTGCTCCCCACCCTTCCCCTTCAGGAAGAGGCCCTGTCATAATCACAGTTGTGCTACATAAAAATAGCTTCAGTTCACAGTGCATGAATACTAGGCCTTCCCACTGAGGGAAGAGGAAGGCCATTTCCCCACCTACATTCCCCTCGCCCCCATTCAAAAGCGGATCCTTAGGGGTGGGGTCTTCACACTTCTCCTTGAATGGCTTGAGCAGCAACTTCCTCCCCAGCTTTGGGGCAGAAGGCTTTTTGCGGCTTTGCAATCAACTTCTCATGTTTTCTCATTTGTCCCTCATACCAGAGATATGGGACATAGCAGCTGAGGTTATTGCACCCATTCTGCAGGTGTGGAGACCCAGACCAAGGGAGGGGAGGTGCCTTGCCCTCTTCACACCGTGAGCTGATGGTGGAGCTGAGTTGCGGGCACCTGACTCCTGTTACAGTGTTCTCTCTGTTCCGGCATGTGCCTTCTCCTCGGAAAATGCTGTGGTCACAGCCAAGGCAAAGAAGAAAGCGGGAGGAGAGAAAGGCTGGACAGAGCACAGCCTCGAGGAGCAAGACATTCATGCAACAAATATTTGTGGGACTTCCCTGGTGGTCCAGTGGTTAAGACTTTGCCTTCCAATGCAGGGGGTAGGTTTCTATCCCTAGTCGGGGAGCTAAGATCCCACATGCCTCGCAGCCAAAAACACAAAACGTAAAACAGAAACAATATTGTAACTGATTCAATAAAGACTTTAAAAATGATTCACTTTTAAAATTTTAAAAATTGTCAAGCTCTGCTACATGCCAGGCACCACACTAGGCACTAGGAATACAGTAGAGAGCAGAAAAGAGGTCAATTCCTGCCCTCATGAAGCTTACGATTTAATAGAGTGAGAGCTGACATTGACCAAGCCAATACCAGATGCTTTGCAAAACATGTGTACATGGAATAAATCATTTAATTCTCACAAACATCTCTATAAGGTAGCATATTGGACATTTGTCATTTATGTTGGCCACTCAGCATCTGAAACTCCTTCCTATGTGTGGGGTAGTCTTCATGCATGAGGAGGAGCCCAACTTCCATGCCTGAGACTAAGCATGCCAGATACTCCTTTTCCCAGCCTTCCTTGCAGTTAAGGCTGGGCATGTGACCAGACCTGGCCAATCAGCATGACCATCCCATACCTGCTATTGAAGCAATAACTACACATATCCAACATGGCAATCAGGGCCCCACCTGACTTCCCAGAGGCATCAGCAGCCATTTGTAGGGGCAGGGCCCCTGGTTCACTGCTGGTGGAGCCAGTGTCTGTTGTCAGTGGTTGGGAGCTAGCGTTGTCCCTCCAGCTCTGCAGATAAACGTTTGGTTTTTTTGTCTTCTGCAGAGAAATTTTGAATATTCCCCCTTAGCTAGTAGAGAAAGGAGAAAATCCTGCCCTGCCTACAGGTGGGGTCCCTGCTGCTTCCCCCAGGGAAGTAGAGGAGATGGGCAGAACCTGGAAAGGGTGGGCAGTCTGGACAGAGGTAAGACTTTCTCTGAGGCCTTCCAGCCTAAACCCAGTGGCCTGGATTGGGGAGGAGGTGGGCACTCAGTGGTCTTAGAAGCTCTGTCTGGTGGCTGCATAGTTCCCACTTCTGCTGTCCACCCTCACCCTGTCTCTCTTCTCCCACCATCCCCTCCTCTCCACTCCCTGTCCCAGGCCTGATTCTAGCCCCATAACCTCTGCCTGGACACTCCCCTCCTCAGCCTCTCCTCCTTGCTTCACTCACTATCATCCTTCATCTTGGAGGCAGAGTGAGCCTCTGGAACACAGGACTGATGAAAGCACACCCTTCCTTACACACCTGCCAGGATATCCTGGCACCCAAATGCCTTTGCCTGGCACCCAAGTTTCTTCCAACCGCCCCCGACATGCACATCAATCCTCCAGTTCAACCCAGTGCTCTGACCACACACCTCTCTTGCCAGTTGCTCCCGTTCCATTGCTACTCTGCCCTGCCCTGTCCCTTGTACCTTCTCGCACTGCCTTGGCTTATGCCGTTCCCACTGTTAGGGATACCCTTCCCTGTCCCCTCCCACTCACCTAATAATAAAGTCTCATTCATTCTTAAATCAGCTTCAAATGCCAAGTCATCCATGAAGCTTCCGTCAACCCCACCTAGACACCCACTAATACACAGCATCTGAAACTCCTTCCTATGTGTGGGGTAGTCTTCATGCATGAGGAGGAGCCCAACTTCCATGCCTGAGACTAAGCATGCCAGATACTCCTTTTCCCAGCCTTCCTTGCAGTTAAGGCTGGGCATGTGACCAGACCTGGCCAATCAGCATGACCATCCCATACCTGCTATTGAAGCAATAACTACACATATCCAACATGGCAATCAGGGCCCCACCTGACTTCCCAGAGGCATCAGCAGCCATTTGTAGGGGCAGGGCCCCTGGTTCACTGCTGGTGGAGCCAGTGTCTGTTGTCAGTGGTTGGGAGCTAGCGTTGTCCCTCCAGCTCTGCAGATAAACGTTTGGTTTTTTTGTCTTCTGCAGAGAAATTTTGAATATTCCCCCTTAGCTAGTAGAGAAAGGAGAAAATCCTGCCCTGCCTACAGGTGGGGTCCCTGCTGCTTCCCCCAGGGAAGTAGAGGAGATGGGCAGAACCTGGAAAGGGTGGGCAGTCTGGACAGAGGTAAGACTTTCTCTGAGGCCTTCCAGCCTAAACCCAGTGGCCTGGATTGGGGAGGAGGTGGGCACTCAGTGGTCTTAGAAGCTCTGTCTGGTGGCTGCATAGTTCCCACTTCTGCTGTCCATCCTCACCCTGTCTCTCTTCTCCCACCATCCCCTCCTCTCCACTCCCTGTCCCAGGCCTGATTCTAGCCCCATAACCTCTGCCTGGACACTCCCCTCCTCAGCCTCTCCTCCTTGCTTCACTCACTATCATCCTTCATCTTGGAGGCAGAGTGAGCCTCTGGAACACAGGACTGATGAAAGCACACCCTTCCTTACACACCTGCCAGGATATCCTGGCACCCAAATGCCTTTGCCTGGCACCCAAGTTTCTTCCAACCGCCCCCGACATGCACATCAATCCTCCAGTTCAACCCAGTGCTCTGACCACACACCTCTCTTGCCAGTTGCTCCCGTTCCATTGCTACTCTGCCCTGCCCTGTCCCTTGTACCTTCTCGCACTGCCTTGGCTTATGCCGTTCCCACTGTTAGGGATACCCTTCCCTGTCCCCTCCCACTCACCTAATAATAAAGTCTCATTCATTCTTAAATCAGCTTCAAATGCCAAGTCATCCATGAAGCTTCCGTCAACCCCACCTAGACACCCACTAATACTGTTTCCTTTATTTTGTCCATGGAAGTTCTATGGACCAGCTGCTTTGGAGCAGAAAAAAGGTGTGCCTGTGGAACCAGGAGCACGGGCTTTTGGTCAAACAGACCCGGTTTCAAATCTAGGCTTTGCCATTTACATGCAGTTCACCTCCCCACAGCCCCATCCTTCATCCTCTCTGACCTCCCCCAACCCATGCCACATTGGTGGTTTCCTGTTCATTCTGCCCTGTGAATGACACCCCCTCCAGGCCCAGCACTGTGGGCATCAGCTCTGGGGCCAAACCTGGGTCATGGAGGCCTTTGCTACCCACTGAAGCCATGCCTGATCCCCTTGGTTCAGTTCCACCCCTTCAAACCCACCCTCCACTACAGAAACATAAAGCAAGTCACAGAGCACCAGGCGAGAGCCTCTGATTGGGCCTCTCCTGGCATAAGGGAGAGAAATGCACAGGTATGTCTTATCTGTGCACCTAAATGCCAACAAGTACAAGCGCTCTGTGTGTGTGCATGCAGCTGTGTGCAGACTTGGGGGAGGTGTGTATGTGGGAGCATATGTTGCTTATCTGAGTATGTGTGTAGCTGCTGTGGTTGTCAACTCAGAGCAAAAAAAGAGCCCACATTTCCTGTTAAGAATCAATTAGAACATTTTTTTAAAAATAGAAACCCAAATCTCCCCGGGAGTGTCATCAGAGCTTGGGGAATGAAAGGTGGGAAGGCAGGGCAGGAAGGATGGGAACAGGGGGCAGGACTCTGCTGCCAAGCCATTGTGTGATCTCCAAACAACACTTCTCCTGGGCTTCAGCTTCCCTTTCTGTAATAGCAGGATGGAGACTAGGTGATCTCTGAACCCTCTCATTCATGGAGACAGATCAGTATACAGAGTACACTCTTCAGAGGGACACACCATGCACAGTTCGATTTCTCTTTAGGCACACTGCCCACCTCACATTGATCTAACCCTTCCCAGACTACCCTTGGAAACCTGGGCTAGACTCTTCCGTGTAGCTGTATGGGGGAGGGGACAGGGAAGATGTTTCCAGGGGGAAAGGAGCAAAGTCTCCCACCCTCATCAGCAACTTCCTCTCCACTCCTACCTCGCCCTGCTCCCTCCTGGTTCCCACATCCCCAAACAGAAGAGAAACAAATTAGTTCCTCTGTAGGAAACAAATTAGTTCCCCTGGAGAAGGGAAGAGCGACCCACTACAGCATTCTTGGCTGGGAAATCCCATAGACAGGAGCCTGGCGGACAAACACTCTTACCTTCAGGAGAGGGCAGGAGTCCCTGTCCTTCCACCCACCCCATCTGCAGCGGGGGAAGTTGTGTGGAGGAGAGGCCAGGTTCACACCCAAGTTCCCTCGCATTTCACAGATGAGAAAACACAGAGCGAGACAGTGGTGATGTCAGGATTGCAGCCAGCTTTCCACAAGCCTTTCCACACCATCAGGCTGCCCTTCCCTGAAGGAGGATGTGTGTGTGTGCTCAGTCGTGTCCAACTCTTTTGTGAGCCTATGGACTATAGCCTGGCAGAATCCTCTGTCCATGGGATTTCCCAGGCAAGAATACTGGAGTAGGTTGCCATTTCCTCTCCAGGGGATCTTCCCGACCCAGGGATCAAACGTGCGTCTCTTGCATCTCCTGTATTGGCAGGTGGATTCTTTACCACTGTACCACCTGGGAAGCCCATGAAGGAGGGTCTCTAACTCTCGTTTCCACTGAGGGTGGAATACAAGACAGGAGCTGACATTGCAGCACAGGAAGCCAGGAAGCAGTTCCCCTGGGGTTCTCCAGGAAGGTGCCAAAGGAGCACTCACCTCCTCACAGGCATGCCTTTAGGGTAGAGAATACCCTAGAATGCAGTAGCTCCTCATGGTTAAGGAGAGGGCTGAAGAGGCTAGGATTTCTGCCTGTTATCCTGCACGGAAGTGGGCAGGATTCCCAGAGAAGGAGAAAAGCTACCGTGGCTGGACTCTATGCTCAGTATTCATACCTGTGCCTATTTTACAGATGAGGAAACTGAAGCCCAGAGAGTCTAAGTGACTTTCCCAAGCTCATCTATGCGGTATGACCCCCAAATCTTTGTCTTTCCACTAAACAGTTCCTCCACACAGACTACAAGATGAGTTTAAAAACCTGATCCATAAGGTGAGTTTAGAGGATATGTGGATGAATTGTTCATTGTTTTACTACTATATTGATCTGAGAATTCCCTGGTAATTCAGTGGTTAGGACTTCATGTTTTCACCACCAAGGATGTGGGTTCAGTCCCTGGTTGGGGAACTAAGATCCCACAGACCACATTATGTGGCTAAATTTAAAAAACAAAAACCGATATATTGATCCAAATATAAATCAAGAAAAAATAAATCTGCCATCAAACTCATGAATTCACAGATATTATTGCTTGAGACTAGACTAAGTTTTGAAAGGAGTTGAGAATTATCAAATGGTTAATCATTTAGGTAACAAAACTCTGGTAAGTAATGCATGAATGGCTGAAGCTTTAGAAGCAGTCCTTGTAACCACTCGTCAGAGGCATTAAATATGGGCCTCTGTTGGCAAACACCTGGGAGATTCCTGAGTGTGTGCCGCGTCCCCACCCTGTCCGCCTATCTGGTCCTAGCCAAGCAGCTCAGGCTCTGGTGTGTATGGAGGGGCCAGTTCATCTGAGGTCACGCTGCCTGCCCTGCAGGGAGGTGAGATGGAGGAGAGAGGAGCTGCCGACTGCTGGTGAGGGAGGTGGGCGTGAGGAAGGGCAGCCTGCAAGGCTCGAGAGTGAGATGCGGTCCCTGGGAGCTGCAGTCAGCTCTGAGGAGAGTGCCACTCGGCATGTGTTATGCGCTGTGTGGGTGCGCCTTCCTCTCGAGGTTTTAGCTTCTCATTTTGGGTCCCGGTTCCCACTTTCCTATGTTCCTACCAGTTTCAGCCTTGCTCATTTTCTGAGGCGCCGTCCAGGCAGGAGGGAGACTCTGGGCCTCACCCAGGAGGCAGCTCCACTCCTGGGCCTTTCCTCCTGGGTCTCCAGGTCTGGCCTAGAAGTCATGTCCACGCGCAGCTGAGCATCAGGCCTGGCGGCAATCCAGCTGCCTGGATCCAGGGGACTGAGGGAGGACACAAAGCCTGCGAGGGCCTATGCAGTCGACCCTGCAGCCTGGGGTCAGCTCCACAGGAACTGGCCATGCACGCACCCCGAGGCTCTCTGGGCAGCATCTTCCCGGTGTCAGTAGGAAGCCCTGTAGGGGAGGTGGGGAAGGGGCTCCATTTTCCTTCAGTCTCCTCCCCACACTAGCTCTCTGGTGAGTCCAGCCTGCCTTAATGATTCATGGCCTAGTCACCCATCCAGGATTTGAATCCTGAAAGATCAAGATCATATTCATCAATAAACATTTTTCCAGTATTTTCCCCAAAACTCTGCGTTAAGTGCTCTTGACACAGGTTTTTATTGAATCTTCATAACACTCAGGGTCAATCCTGTTATTGTCAACACTAAGCAAGTGGTAAACTGGGTCTCAGAGAAGTGAAACCATCTCGTCCAAGTTCAGACATCTGTCAGGCAAGAGCCAGGATTCAATATGATTCTGAATCTGTGCTGTTTCCCTATCTGTGTGAAGGGAGGACTCACTATTAGAGAAGAAGATGGATTCTTCAATCTAACTCCATCCCCAATTTCAATACCAAGCACACTGATAATAGTCATCTTTTCCTTTCTTTTTTTTGGCTGTGATGCATGTGGGATCTTAGTTCCCTGACCAGGGATGGAACCCACGCCCCCTGCCTTGGAAGTGCCGAGTCTTAACCACTGGATCGCCAGGCAAGTCCCAAGAATAGTCATCCTTAGAGCGTTATCAGTTGCCTATACCTTAGTGTGAATGGATGATCATTGTGACCTTGTACCACTAATGTTTTCTCATTTAGCATCTTATTGAGTTCATGCCAAAAAGAGCAGATATCGTTATGCCCATTTTACAGCTGAGAAACACAAGACTCAGGGAAGTGTAGTGACTGGTCCTACAATGCCCGGGCTGGCACTGCAACCAGCTCCTCTGTTAGGTGGGCCATGCCCTCTACCCCAACCCCTCTCATTCAGGACCTTTCTCCCAGTGCACTTTTTAAAAATTAATCAATTAGTTAGGCTGCACTGGCTCTTAGCTGCAGCACTTAGGATCTTTGATCTTCGCTCTGGCACGCGAGAACTTTAGGTGCAGTATGCAAACTCTCAGTTGCTGTGTGTGGGATCTAGTTCCCTGGCCAAGGATCAAACCCGGAGCCCCCTGTTTTAGGACCATGAATTCTTAGCCACTGGACCACCAGTGAAGTCCCCCCAGAGCACATTTTGTTAAGAGGAACTGTTGCAGGAAGGGGGACCCCTTCCAGGACCCGAAACTGGGCTCTTGTCTAACACTCGGAAATGAATTGTCCGAGGAGACACATGTGCTGACAAAGCAAGAGATTTTACTGGGAAAGGGCACCCGAGTGGAGAGCAGTAAGGTAAGAGAACCCAGGAGAACTGCTCTGCCACGTGGCTCGTAGTCTTGGGTTTTATGGTTTGGGGATTAGTTTTCGGGTGGTCTTTGGCCAATCATTCTAATTCAGAGTCTTTCCTGGTGGTGCACGCATCGCTCAGCCAAGATGGATGCTAGCGAGAGGGATTCTGGGAAGTGGACAGACACGCAGTGTCTCCTTACGACCTTTCCCCAACTCTTCAGGTTGGTGGTGGCTTATTAGTTCTGTATTCCTAATCAGGATCTCCTGTCATAAAACAACTCATGCAAATGGTTACTATGGTGCCTGGCCAGGGTGGGCGGTTTCAATCAGTGTGCTTCCCCTAACAGAACCAGGACCCCAGAGAGACAGGGTGATGAAGGGAGAGAACTGGGTAGCAATGAGAAAACAGAGACTATCCAGATGATGGCTGGCCATCCTAGGCCATCCCTCAGGGGAAAGACTTCTCTGCTAATAGGCTGTTACACATGCTCACCAGCTAATAGGCTGTTACACATGCTCACCTGGAGAGCTGTGGGTTGCTCTCCAGTGATGGCAGAAAGTTGAATTTCACTTTTTTTTTTTGGTTGCCCAGCACGTGAGATCTTAGTTTCCTGACCAGGAATCAAACCTGTGCCACTTGCAGTGGAAGTGCAGAGTCTTAATCACTGGACCACCAGGCAAATCTCTAAATTTCACTTGATTATGTAAAATAACCAGATCAGCATTCATCTTTCTGATGTAACTGGGAAATAGTTTTTTTAAAAAATGAGGATCCTCCCAAAAGATAGTAGGGCAGACCTAGAACGGGGCTTCCCAGGTGCCGCAAGTGGTAAAGAACTTACCTGCCAATATGCAAGAGACATAAGAGATGTGAGTTCAATCCCTGGGTCAGAAAGATCCCCTGGAGGAGGGCATGGCAACCCACTCCAGTATTCTTGGCCTGGAGAAGCCCATGGACAGAGGAGCCTGGAGGGCTACAGTCCATAGAGTTGCAGAGAGCTGGACACGATAGAAGTGACTTAGTACTGGCGCATGCACGCATACACAGGCCTAGATCAGGGGCTTGTAACCTTGTGTGAGTCTATGCCATAACCTCTTTTGTCATATGGAGAAGCCTATGGACCCTTTCTCAGAATAATGTTCTTAAATGCATAGCATAAATAACATAGGCCTATGAAGGCAACCAACTATATTAAAATGTAGTTATCAAATATTAAAAAATATTTTAATGTAGATAGTGCTTCCCAATCAATGCATAAAGTACCAAGATCTAGCAACAAGTCTAATCACTAATGTAGTTTCAAAACAGCAATGAATGTAAGCCATATTTTGAAACATCTGAAAAAAAGTGATTTGAAAATAACTGTAATTCTCCCCGTGACACTAGCACCATTCCTCCTAATACTGCCAGTGCTAATACTGCTACTGGCAATGATGTTGCCACATTATTGATGAGGAAAGGAATATTCAGGTAGAGGTCAGGGAAAAGAAAAATTTTTAATTTCTCCTTCCAACTTTCAGACTCTTGAATTCTATCCTTTGATCTCTAGGGATCCCACAGACCCCAGATTAAGAATTGGTTTAGTTCTATCTTTTATAGCACATATGTATAATGTGTAGATGTGGTTTTTAAAAATCTGATTAAGTTTACAAATAAATGAGACTAATTAAGAATGAGAATCTTAAATGAGAATAAATGAGAAATGAGAATCTCTGTGCCTAAGGCCTAGAACTCCTGCTAAGGTTACTCCATTTGTTCTCCTAGGAAAAACAGAGCCTCTGTTTGCTCATCGGCGAAGTGGAGCTTCCAGGGTTACATCAAGCACTGTGCCCCAGATGCCCACAGACCGCTTGGCACGGAGCCAGGCCTTCCTCCACCAGTGGGGCCTCTGTGCCCGTCCTCACACTGATGCCACCTGGCAGGAGAAGAATTACATTGGATTTGGGAATATTTTGACTGGCCCCTGACCTGGAGGAGGGTGGCTTCACAGTCAGCCCTGTGAGCCCCAGCCTCTCAGGCCCCCTGAGTCCTCTCACATCCAAACCTCGAATGGCCTGCATCCCGGGAATTCCCCAGAAGTCTTTAGGCGCCTGCTTCCCTTCTCGACTCATTTGTGGTCACATGAGGAACAGAGTCACGAGCCAGTGTGAGTCGGTCAGTGCTGACAGGCTCACAAGACACTTGGCCAGGAATCAGGCAGCAGACAGTGCAGAGCTGCAAGGCCCTCAGACCCCAGAGGACAGACGGAAGCCTAGACAAGGCTGACCCCAGGCCCTCGGGCTCCGACTCCCCACATTGCAGGCCCTACTCCTCCTCCGCAGCCTTCCCTGGCCAGGCCGGGATTTCCAGGTGGCGCTAGTGGTAAAGAACCCACCTGCCAATGCGGGAGACACAGAGATGCAGGTTCGATCCCTGGGTGGGGAAGATCCCCTGGAGGAGGGCATGGCAACCCATTCCAGTATTCTTGCCTGGAGAATCCCACGGACAGAGGAGCCTGGAGGGCTGCAGTCCACGGGGTCGCAAAGAGTCGGACACGACTGAAGTGACTTAGCAGACACGCATGCATGGCCAGGCCGCTCTTTCCCCTGCCTGAATTGTCAATGCCATGGGGCTCACTCCCTTCCCTCTAGCCAAGGTCTGCCATCCAGGTGCCCCTTCTCCAGAACCTTTTCCCTCATCCTTTCCACATTCCTATCAAAACCCCCCTATTCTGCGTCCTGTCAGCCTCTGCTTTAAGGCAACTCCCAGTTATCTGAGGTAAGCGGAACTTGGACTGGAAAGACCTGTATTTGAATATCGGCTCTGACTAGCTCTGAAGCCCCCTCCTCTGTGAGCCCTGTTCAGTGTCCTCATCTATCACACGGTGTGTTTCTTTCTAACTTGTTTACCGGTGGCTGTGCTGGGTCTTCGTTGCTGCGCAGTCTTTCTCTAGCTGCAGCAAGCGGGGGCTGCTCTCTAGTTGCGGTGCACTGGCTTCTCACTGCGGTGGCTTCTCTCGTTGCAGAGCATGGGCTCTAGGCATGTGGGCTTCGGTAGTTGTGGCATTCGGACCCAGCTGCCCCACAGCGTGTGGCATCTTCCTGGACCAGGGATTGAACTTGTGTCCCCTGCCTTGGCAGGCAGATTCTTAACCACTGGGCCACCAGGGAAGTCCCACATGATGTGTCTAAATTGCTGCCCTACCTTTCATAGCTGTTTTGAGGACCAAGAACATTTTCAGATGTGAAATCACTTCATAAACTCTAAAGCATTTTCAGAGCTATAATATGGGACTCATCCTGGCTGACAAGTTACAAGATGTATTTCGATTCAGGATCCTGCTGGAGAAATGAAAGTGCTGGTGTTTTAGGAAGAGTGTAGATCCATTTAACTCGAGGCCCTGCCACACAGTTCCACCCCGTCCCCTAAATCATATCCCAAATAAGACATGCCCTAGGAGGCAGAGTCTGGTCTTGAATCTGAGTGGGAGTTTGAAAACTCTGGAAAAATAACCCCTATAAACCCAACACAGGAAATTGACTAGTAGGTGCTGTGGGTGATGCAGATTTGCTTCTGCTTTAGAAGTGATTCATCCTGTTTGTCTCAACCATTGTCAAAGAGGGACAACAAGAAGAGGGAGATTTGGAAGGAAGGGACCCATTTCTGAGGAGGAAAGCTGGAAAGGTGCTGCACCCCAGGAGCCAAGCCTGAGGCTCACAGGAGGGCATGTTCAAACCATTTGTTGGCGTGGGGGCCTGGAGAGTCACCTACTGGGAATCACGCCGGGTTTCACAGCAGAAGGCCTGGATTCCAGACCCTGCTCTGCTGTGCCCAAACTGTGTATCTGGGGCAGGTCACTGGCCACCTCTGGGTCTGCACACCCTGTCTGTAAAGGGCCTGTGATAACCTCGGCTCAGGAGGGTCTTCCTAGGATTCACATGTTCAGGAGATACAGAAATGCCTGCAGGGTGAAATGAGTTGCAGGGGGAAGTGCCCACCCACCCCAACTCCCAGCACAGCATCTATCCAAGCCTCTTACATGTTCATCTCCTCAGTGGGCTGACCTGCAAGAGAAAGCGGTGCATCTCTTCTGTACTCAAAACTGGGGGCACCTGTAATTACTATTCCAGAACTCACCTTACAGCAGGGCCCAAAGCCCAGGAAGACCCCTTCCTCCCTGTGAGGCTATGATCACATGTCTACATCTGTACTGTTCTCACATGTATCATTTACCTCTCCCCTCTGGGGTCAGAGAAAACCTCAGCCCCAGCTTGCAGTTACCCCAGTGTCTGGGAGAATTTCATCAATGCCCTGTCTTCCTTCTTTGGGACTAGAGAGTCTGGATCAGACCCCAGCTCTGACACTAGGTATAACCTTGGGTAAGTCACTTAACCACTCTTTACCTTGATTTCCTCATTTGGGAATAATAATTCAACCTACTGCTGGGTAGATGTATATTCAGCCTGACAAGAAAATATCATATTGTTTTCTTTGGGGGACAGGGGGGAGCATGGTTGTGCCACTTGCCACAAACAGGATCTTAGTTCCCTGACTAGGGATCGAACTCATGCCCGCTCTGCAGTGAAAGCTCTTAACCACTGGACTGCCAGGAAAGTCCTTCAAATTGTTTTCTAGAGTGGTTGTGCCAATGTATATTCCCAATAGCTGTGTTTTAAGAGAGCTGATTGCCCACATCCTCTTCTGCCTTTGTATTATCAAACTTCGGGCAGCCAAATGGATGTAAATGGTATTCATTATGATGTGTGTTTGCATTTTCTTGAATGCTCATGAGGTTGAGTACTTCTTCATGTTTACTAGTCAGATATATTTTCCCTTTAGGGAAAAGCCTATTCATATCTTTTGTTCACTTGTCTATCGTATTCTATGCCTTTTTGTTAATTGATTCATAGGAATTCTGTTTTTTTCTATATAATCTTTTTTTTTCTTTTAGACAACCGTGTCCCTTTTTTATTTTGTTTAATTAATTTATTTACTTTTGGCTGTGCAGGGTCTTCACTGCTGCACGGGCTTTCTCTCGTTGCACTGAGCGGGGCCACTCTTCTCTGCAGGGCGCCGGCTTCTCATCGTGGTGGCTTCGTCTGTTGCTGAGCATGGGCTCCAGGGTGCATAGGCTGCCGTAGCTGCAGCATGTGGTCCCAGTAGCTGTGGTTCACAGACTCCAGAGCACAGTCTCACTAGCTGTGGCACACTGACTTGGTTGCTCTGAGGCATGTGAGATCTTCCTGGATAAGGGATCCAACCCATGTGTCCTGCACTGGCAGGTGGATTCTGTACCCCTGAACCACCAGTGAAGCCATCTATATAGTCTTAATACCCATCGTTTGCTGGTTATCTTCTGCCAGTTTGTAGACTTGCCTTTCATTTTATTCAAGGTGTCTTTGATAAGTAAAAGTTCTTTTTTTCAGATAATTGTATTTATTTATTTTTGACCACACTGGGTCATGGCTGCTCTGCTCAGGCTTTCTCTAGTTGCGGAGATTGGGGGCTACTCTGTTGCGGTGCGCGGTTTCTCGTTGCAGTGGCTCCTCTTATTGGGGAGCACAGGCTCAGGTGCTTGGGCTCAGTGGCTGTGGCCCACCACGGGCTTAGTTGTTCCACATCATGTGGAATCTTCCCAAATCAGAAATCAAACCTGTGTCCCCTGCATTAGCAGGCAGATTCTTAACCACTGGGCCACCAAGGAAGTTCCCCTGGAGCCAATCTTAACAGATCTTGAGGGGGCAGGAAGGGAGGGCCCGGATAAAGCCTGAATGACACACAATTCCCTCTGCCTGACAAGCACGTCAGAGGGGGTGTCACACCCGAGGAGCCTGGAGACAAATGAAACCGCACTATGGCTTTGCCTACGCAGCCCCTGCCTGCCTTGGAGCTCAGCATTAACTATTTTATTAAAGATGTAACACACACATATGGCAAATAATGATGATAATACTTCAAACAGTGTTCTGAAGTATCAAACGAAGTTAAATTTTACCACTATTCAGAGGTAATCACTTCAGTAATGGCTTAGTAATGATTTTTAGCTCTTGTGAATTCTCTCCCTGCCTGCAAATATGCTTGATGCTTCTTCTTGTTGTTTAGTTGCTAAGTTGTGTCTGACTCTTTTGCAACCCCCTGGACTGTAGCCCACCAGGCTCTACCTCCTAATTTATCAACTCTAGAATCACTCTGTTTATTCTCTGCAGCAAAAGTTAGTTTTCTTCCATCTCCCCCACTGCTCCTCCCTTCTCAATCATTCTCAATGTTTGATTTTTTTTTTTTTAATGAATGCTACATGTTATGCCAACTCCTGCAGTTACTGCCACAGCTGTATTTCAGGAAGCCCAGCCCTGTGAGGTTCCCGCCCCGACCCCCCACCCCAGGAGGACGTCAGACAGGACACTTCCCATCACCCCGCTTCCTGATTCCAGACATCAACACTGAGCTGAACAGAAGGAAAACAGCCTGTTGGTATCTGGGGCTCTTCCCAACAATGGTGCAAATGAAAGCATTGGGCCTGTTTCCTGAATGGGGGTGGGGAGCCCCAGGACAGGGCGGGAGAAGAATGTTGCCCAGACCGGTGATAGCCTGCCACAGGCTCCCTCGGGTGACCTTGGGCAAGTCCCTTCCCAGTGTCTGCATCTGTGAAATGCAGGTTATTGAGGTCCCTCCTACCATGGGCTTTCTGTGATAAGTTCAGACTGACTTCTCTGAGGAGATCTTCTGATAAAGGGTAGAAAAACTTCAGGGTCCCTCAGGACTTCCAGAAACAGGTTGGGAGGAGGAGTTAACCCTTTCTGAGCTTGCAGAGACCGAAACACCTAGGTCTACTACAGGAACTGACCCTGGCTCAGGCTCAATGGTTGGTTCTGAGATCAGTTTCTTTCAGAAAGTCTTTTCTCAGCCAGAGGAGAGTGGGGGGCTGTTTGACCTGAGGAGACCTTTGCTCACCCATAGCAGGGACCCCAGACAGTTCAGAAGGGCCTGGGGCCTAGTTCTCTCTCTAGCCCTCCCCAGGAGCAGAGCCATTCACACACTCTCCACTCACAGTCAGGCACATTCTTGGCCACAGCACGTCCTGGAGACTCTGGGGACCCACGGGCTAAGCCCAGCATGGCCTGGCACTGGCCGCAGTTGGGCAGGCCTATTTCCCTGCAGGCCCAAGGCCACAGCCCAGGAAGGAAATGAAGGTGGGAGGGGCCCAGAAATGCTGACTTGGCTAGAAGTCTGCCTGGGAGGGAGGAAGTACAGAGGCCCAGATTTTTTTTTTTTTAATGAATGCTACATGTTATGCCAACTCCTGCAGTTACTGCCACAGCTGTATTTCAGGAAGCCCAGCCCTGTGAGGTTCCCGCCCCGACCCCCCACCCCAGGAGGACGTCAGACAGGACACTTCCCATCACCCCGCTTCCTGATTCCAGACATCAACACTGAGCTGAACAGAAGGAAAACAGCCTGTTGGTATCTGGGGCTCTTCCCAACAATGGTGCAAATGAAAGCATTGGGCCTGTTTCCTGAATGGGGGTGGGGAGCCCCAGGACAGGGCGGGAGAAGAATGTTGCCCAGACCGGTGATAGCCTGCCACAGGCTCCCTCGGGTGACCTTGGGCAAGTCCCTTCCCAGTGTCTGCATCTGTGAAATGCAGGTTATTGAGGTCCCTCCTACCATGGGCTTTCTGTGATAAGTTCAGACTGACTTCTCTGAGGAGATCTTCTGATAAAGGGTAGAAAAACTTCAGGGTCCCTCAGGACTTCCAGAAACAGGTTGGGAGGAGGAGTTAACCCTTTCTGAGCTTGCAGAGACCGAAACACCTAGGTCTACTACAGGAACTGACCCTGGCTCAGGCTCAATGGTTGGTTCTGAGATCAGTTTCTTTCAGAAAGTCTTTTCTCAGCCAGAGGAGAGTGGGGGGCTGTTTGACCTGAGGAGACCTTTGCTCACCCATAGCAGGGACCCCAGACAGTTCAGAAGGGCCTGGGGCCTAGTTCTCTCTCTAGCCCTCCCCAGGAGCAGAGCCATTCACACACTCTCCACTCACAGTCAGGCACATTCTTGGCCACAGCACGTCCTGGAGACTCTGGGGACCCACGGGCTAAGCCCAGCATGGCCTGGCACTGGCCGCAGTTGGGCAGGCCTATTTCCCTGCAGGCCCAAGGCCACAGCCCAGGAAGGAAATGAAGGTGGGAGGGGCCCAGAAATGCTGACTTGGCTAGAAGTCTGCCTGGGAGGGAGGAAGTACAGAGGCCCAGCCCGAGGCTGTGGGCAAAGCCAGCAAATCTGCCCTGGCATCTCTGAAGATCCAGGGCCACCAGGGCCTTACCTGGGCCACTCAGACCTGGCTTGTGGCCAGGAGGCTGGAGGAAGGATCTTGACAAGGTCACACTGTGAATGAGGGACTGAGCCCACGCCTGGCCTCAGCTGCCCAGAATATGTGTTTTTTCCTCTCACCAGCAGCAAGGGGCAGGGCTGGTGGCTCTTGGGCAAAGAAACGCCTATAGCTTAAACAAGCCCCTTCCCCAAGAGTCCAGCCTGGGAAACTGTACTTCTGAGCCCAATAGCAAGAAATGAGTAAAACAAAGAGACACAAATGAAACAAAGTCTTCACTTTTGTAAGAGGGCAGAAGGCCCTCCAGGCTGGGGCAAATCTGGAAAATCCCCTGAGCCTAGGTCTGAGCACTTGGACCCCCCCGATATGTGGCCTACTGGGGACAGATATCTTGCCAGCCCACCAGTGAGCGCTCACTCTGCACACACTTTTCCGGTCGTGGCAGTGGAACTATAAATTGTCTGCCAAGGTCAGGGTTTCTGAACCTCAGCACCACCTACATTTTGGGCCAGATATTGTTGGGCGGGGCGGGGTGGGGGCTGTACTGGGCAATGTAGTATGTTTGACAGTGTCCCTGGTCTCTATTCACTGGATGCCGGTAGCACCCCTCCCAGTTGTGACAAACAAAAATATCTCCAAGCTCTGCCCAATGTCCCCTGGAGGGCAACAGGGTCCCCAGCTGAGAAGCACTGCTCTAGATACATTCTTCCTATCTTTGGTAATAAGATTTTTTTGGCTGCACTGGTGGCTCAGTGGTAAAGAACCCGCCTGCCAATGCAGGAAACATAAGAGACGCAGGTTCAATCCCTGGGTTAGGAAGATCTCCTGGAGGAGGAAATGGCAACCCACTCCAGGATTCTTGCCTGGAGAATCTCATGGACCGAGGAGCCTGGTGGACTACACAGTCCATAGGGTCGCAAAGAGTTGGGCACAACTGAAGCGACTTAGCATGTACACATGCACGAGGAATGTGGGATCTTCCCTGACCAGGGATTTAACCCATTCCCCTTGTGGTGGAAGCGTAGAGTCTTAACCACTGGACCACCAGGGAAGTCCTGGTAATACAACTTTTGATTTTCAGCTGACATGTAGTCACCAGGATCAAAGATCAAGGAGCAAGACCACCACTGCAGTTATGTGTAGCCGCATGGCTAAGATCTGGGCAAGGAGAGGTAGGCAGAAGTGCAACTTCCAGGAACTGTCTTTGAAGGGAAGGTGTGTGTCCTTATGACGCCTTCTCCATGCCCATGGCTAGAATGCAAGCGTGGTGACCAGAGCAGTGCCACTCATGGGTTATGGAGGGTGCCAAGAGCTAAGACGGCAAAACGCACGGTAAGGAAGGAAGGCCAGGTCCTGGGTGCCCGTGGAGATGCTGTGGTGGAGAGGGACTCTCCTGCTGGACTTAACTCGCTGAGAGAAATCAACTTGAGTCACTGCTGTCTTGGCTGTCTCTCCAGAGCTGATTATAGCCTCTGATGAACTCTCCTGATGCCACAGCCTCTTGTCAGTCACAGTCAGATCTAATCCTAAGTAACATACACAACTCTGCCATACTTGTGGCTTCAATCACCCACTATCCACATGTCTGTGAACTTCAGATTTGCCCCAGCCCAGTCCTGGTAGTTCACTGGACAATTCCACACAGTAGCCATCCTCTCTCCAAGCTGCCCCTCCCCCAGTGCTCCCTGTCTTAGGAAAGGGCACCTCCACACTCCCAGCCCCGACCCCCAGAGTCATCTCTGATTCCCCTCCCCCTACTCCATCTCTCTTGTACCCGCAAGACCCCAAATCCCCCATTCTGCTTCCTATAATAAAAAGGATCTGTTCCTTCATTCTACCTCAGGAGCAAGTGTCCCAGCTCAGCCCCTGACCTCTCCACACCTGGTTCATTGCAACCATCTCCTAACTGGTCTCCTTGCCTCCAGTCCCCACCCAGCCTGTCCCGGCCCTCTTGAGAACTATCCCATGACTCCCTTTAGTCACTAGGACAAAGTTCAAGCTCTCTGGGAAACATCATGACCCCCTGCCTTCTGCTACCTCATTTCACATCCCCTTACCCTTCCCTTAGCACCTCCTTCTACAGGATACTACACAGAATTTGTCCCACTTTCAGTAATGTGCTGTGATTCTGTTTTTGCACACTCTGTTCCCTCTCTCCAATGGTCTCCCCAACTCCTGTTTGTAAACTCTTACTCCTCCTTCAAGGCCCAAGCAAAAGTCACCTCCTCCATGAGGCCTTGC
The DNA here is from genome assembly GCA_006410635.1 of Cephalophus harveyi. NCBI lineage: Eukaryota > Metazoa > Chordata > Mammalia > Artiodactyla > Bovidae > Cephalophus > Cephalophus harveyi. The sequence continues at coordinate 149,665 of SJYT01068745.1, forward strand.
CTGATTTCGCCAGCAAAAGTAGCCTGTTGATCTCTCTTCTATGCTACTGCAGAAATTTGCCCCTCTATCCCTGGGCTGATCCCACTGCATTCACTGAATCAGGGTGTCTGTCTCATTTTAACGTGCTTGGAACCCATAGCACCTAATGTAATGTTGGCAAGGCATATGTGTCCAACACAGTAATGTCACCCATTTACTAAGCCCTTACTCTGTGCCAGGCCCTGAGCTAGATGCTTTATTGAAACAATCTCATTTTATCCTCAAGATCACCCTTCCGGAAGAGATGAGACTGAGTTTCAGAGAGGCTGCAGCTGCTTCAGGTCACACAACTTGTGCACAGCAGTGTCAGAGACTGATTCTCCATCTGCCACATTTGGTTCTTCCTTAGGATCTTGCCTCACCCCCACTGCCAACCTCAGAGGTCTCCAGCGAAGTACCAACACCCAGAGCTAACCGGACTTGGGTGCAGAAAAAGCTCTTTGTCCTTTTCTTCAACTAACAAGTTGAGATTTCTTGAAAAGTAATTTTAAATAGTAAACCAAGAAAAAGCATTCACAAACATATACGTATATGAAAACACAACTGCTCAGTTGTGTCTGACCTTTGTGACCCCATGGAGTGTAGACTGCCAGGCTCCTCTATTCATGGAATTTTCCAGGCAAGAACACTGGGATGGGTAAACCATTCCCTTCTCCAGGGGATCTTCCCAATTCAGGGATCAAACCCAGATCTCCTGCATTGCAGGCAGATTCTTTACTGTCTCAGCTACCAAGGAAGCCCCAAACACATATATACATACACATTAATATATGTATGTATGTATATTATATACATACATATCTATTTTAAACAAAATAGATGGGCAAGTTATTCAGGTCCTCCCTCCAAGCTCTTACTTCCCACACTCTAAAACCAGCAGGAGGGACTAGATGATCACAGTGATCCATATCAGTCCTGATAACCTATGATTCTTCAACTAGTTGCCCAGATGGATCTGGACTGATAAGTTTTGTTGGGAAGGGCAGGCCACTAGGGACACAGCTAAGGAAAGGGGAGGGGAAGGTCTTGCTGCAAGCTGACCATCCCCCATCTGGGTCCCCACCCCTTTATGACTAGACCTTAGAGGTCTAAAGGGAGAGAGAGACTTGCCCAAGAACCTCTCCTCAGCCTCCTCCCTCTCGCCTGGCCCTGTCTGGTCAACCTGGAGTCCAAACTGCGTGCTTCCTGCAGGACCTACCAGGGTCCTGTCCCCTCTCTTGGCCTGTTCCCGCATCTTCCGTCCATGGGCCACCGCCCACCCTGGGCTCCCAGGCCCTGGCTCCTCCTCCCCACTCTGGCCAGTGGGACCCTCTGGAAAGCCCCACTGAGTGCCGACACAGGAAGGGGAGAGGGGAGGCTCGTGGGCGAGTTCCTGCAGAGGCTCAGGCTCTTAGCTGTAGCCGTTGGAGCCTGTCATTTCCCTTCCCCCGCCCACCCAGCTGGGAGGCCCAGAAGTTTCATCACTGCTGAGTTGCTGTCCTTATAAGGGAAGGGCCTCCTGAGCCCCTCCCTTGGGCCCTGGCTGGCTGGTAGAGAGCCAGACCAAACTCGGGGTGTCCTTTAGGGGCCAGGAAAGGTGGGGATGTCCAGGTCGGCCAGAATTTGTCACAGACTCTCCAGAGAAGAAACAGGAAGCAGTTGATTGTCACCCCAGGCCCGGAACCTAGGGTGTGGAATCCCAGGTCCCGAAGCTTAACTTGTGGTCTCCTAGGCAAGTTAAGTCTCAGTTTCCTAATCTGTAAATGGACTGAACAGAAATCTTCCTCATGAGGCCACTGGTGACAGCGAGAGGCCAGAACAGGCCTGCCAAACAGCAGGGGCTCTGCGAGGCTGGGCTCCCGGAGTCTATTAGCCTCGTCTTCCGTGAGGCAGACCATGGGCCAAGTGTTCCACAATAATCCCGTGGAGATTAGCCCATTGACAAACAGGCAAAACAGAGGCACTTTCTACCTAAGGTAAATGGCTTTACCTAAGGTAAACGCATCCATGGCTAGAATTTGAATCTAGATGTGTCTGCCTCCAAACCTAAAGTCATATTTTTCTACTTACACCCTGCTACTTCCTCCAGGAACTTTGTTCCTTTAATAAAATTATGACAACAGGGCGGAATTCTACCATGACCTCTCCACCCTCATGTCCCCCCACACAGCCTCCTGGGAATGTCTCAGAAACCTCCACTTGAGTGAGTTCATGAGGTCTTTTTTTCTGACAGCCCTGCCTCGTGTCTCTGACATGTCTCCTGTCTGGGATAGGAGAGAGGGGTCAGGAAGGTGGGGAGGCAGGAACACAAGATTGGGGGGACACAAAGTATGGTGGCTCCAGAAAGACACAGGGAGGTTCCCGGGCTCGGGCTCAGGTGGGACGAGAGGCAGGGGCACTCTGGAGGTCCCCTTCCCACCTGGTCCTCCCCCTCTGTCCTGAGTCCTGCTTGAAGGCAGCCATCTGTGGTTTGCAAAACCCCACAGGGCTTCAGACCATAGATACCAGGACTCGTATTTAGAAGAAAAAGGCTCCGCTTCTCTGCACAGGCCTCCTGCCCCCAGGGCCAGGAGGAAAGAAAGTTCTCACCACATCCTTCCTCAGTCTTGCGGCTGGCTGGCCACTGACACCTTCCCGGCAGCCGCTCCCTTCAAGGCGGCCCTCAGGAGGAGACCTTGTTCCTGGGCCAGGGTGGGGGACTTCTCTCCCCCACCTCCCTCACAGATGAAGTGAACCGATTTGCCTGGGGTCCCCCTGCTTCTGCAGGCCACCCACTTGGTATGGTGGACACACGTCAGGCCAGTGACAGGGGAATTCCTGAGGGATAATACGAAGGTCAGAGAACAGTCAGTAAGTCCCGGGTCAGGTGCTTCCTGTTGTGCTGACCACCAGGCCTGTCAGCAGCCCTCACAGATAAGGAAGGGAGCTGACCTTTGGGGAGTAAATTGCAGTGCTTTCCCACATGAGGAGTGGGTGACACTGTGATCCCCTTTATGAGTGAGGAAACTGAGGCCTCCAGAGGCTGAGCTTCACTGAGGTCCCTGGTGGGACTCGACACCTTGCCAGCAGCTTGACTTGACTTGGTCGCTTGACTTGGAGCTGTCTGCTGGCCCAGGGGTTTCTAAAGAGCACTCAGCAAAGCCCTGGGTCCTGCTGAGATGTGTCAGGGGTGCCACAGGCATCAGGTGAGGCCCAGGCTCACCCCAACCGGGACCAGGCTCTGAGGTTAAAATGGCAGCTGGAATAATTTTGAACCATCATAGGAAATACCTGTTCAGGCAAGAATCATCAGTGGAGGCTAGATCTAGAGGGAAATTTTAATGAGATGCAACAAATTTATGAATGGTCCTTTTTTTTTTTTTTTTTTTTAAGGCCACACTATGTGACATGTGAGATCTTATTCCCCTGACCAGGATTGAACCAGTGGCCCCAGCAATGGAAGCACAGAGTCTTTGTCACTGGACAACCAGGGAAGTCCTGTGCATGGTCTCTAAATGTCTCCCAGATTGCTTATTAGTTACAAAAGAAAATTATGTAACTATCCAGTAGAAAAATTAGACACTTTGGGTGGTCAAAATTAACATTATCAGTGAAGGGCAGATGGAGATTGTCTCCAGATATGATGTCCTAAGAAGGACCTAACATCACCCGTGCAGTTCTCTGGCTGAGACTCTATGACTTTGATCTAACTTGATATATGAGGAAACCGCAACAAACCCCAAATGAGGACTATTCTATTAAATCTGGGGAGGACTGTATTCTTCAAAAATACCCACATCATGAAAAATAGAAGCTGTGGAAACATTTCAGATTAAAGGAGACTTAAAGGGACATGTATGGAATATTCAACCCTACCCTGGAGGCAACATATGATTAAAGGATATTAATGGGTCTAATGATAAAACCAGAATATGAACGGTATTCTATCCATGTTAGTAAGTTGCTAACTGTACTATGATTAACAATAGAATATGCTTATTTTTAGGAAATACACACTGAAGTATTTAAAAGAAAGGAGCCATGATAACTAATTCTCCAAAGTTTCCAAAAAAGAACTGTATGTCTATAACAGAAAAAAGGCACTCAAGAGATAAGCCAACAGGTCAACCTGAGTATGCGATGTTCTTTGTAACTGTACTTACTCTTGCAATGTGTCTCTATGTTTGAAATTGTTTCCAATAAAGTTTTTAAAAACTTTTCCCTATGATACTTAGCCCTCAGGCTGTAGAAATGTGTTGGGTGGAAGGGGTGAGATGGCAAGACCAGACCAAGTTTAGCGAAGATGGAGCACTGTAAGAAGGTGAGCCCCCCCAGCCTGGCCTATGAGAAGGAGCCCCTGGAACAGAGTTTGGAGGACTGGTGATGCCCTCATCAACCACCAACTATCCTCTGCTTCCATGAGGCCCTGGAGCTGGTCTCCACATCAACAAACAGGCTTGTGGTAGAGAAGTTCCATAAAAAGGGATTTATTGCCAAACTTCAAGAAAGGCGCTTCATAAGCAGAAGACATGGAATGCCGTCCTCCTCCGGGAGGCCAGCCGGGCAGTCCCTGCATATTCCGGATCCTCCTCTCCTCCCCTGGAAGCTGGCGTCCCCCGTGGGTCCAGGCTGCCAAGCACAGGCACCCCATAGGAACCAATGGCATCAAGCCACTGAGGTGACCCCAGAGCTGCTTGCTCAGCCTGGTCACTTATCAGAGCAGGAAACTGAGGCTCTAGTCCCAGGAAGGAGGTGATTTGGTGAATGCCTCACCCAGCCCAGGTGGCTGGTGAGGGAAGGCTGTTCCCCAAAGAAGAGTGCAGGGGGCTACGTGAAGGTGGGCCCCTGGTGACATTCTTGCTCTCTACTGGAGACATACAGAGAGATGGGTGGACCTTGATCTAATTTGATGTATGAGGAAACCTCATACAGGCTAGGTCTGGGAGCCTAGTCTGTTCAAGGAGTGTGGTTCAGGGAGGCCACTGGGGGCTCACGAGTCATGACATTGCTGCTCGCCCACACCCCTGCACAGTCAGGCTGCAGACTGGACACGTGCCCCTCCTGATACCGGCCACTACCCTCAAGAACCAAACAGAAGCGGAGTAAAGAAGGCAGGGACCTGCACCTGCAGGCCTCAGTGGGCACGACTAGTGGCTGGGGGTGGGGCGATGGACAGGAAGGCCAAAGCACGCAGCTGTGAGCCTCCCTCTCTTTCAGTAAACAAAAGTGCACTTGCAGAAACCCCTGAGCAGGCCTGTCAGAAGCTACTCCTACTCCTACAGGCCCCAGGGAGCAGCTGCGGCCCTCAGAACCTCCGCACCTTACAAACCCTGCCCTCAGTCCAGCCGCTGCAGCAGGACAGAGACCGGATGTGCTCTGGAGACAGAGATGATATTGCAGGGAAGGGGTAGGGACAGGACAGACCAGGAAAGGGACAGGAGATAAAGTTCCTTCCACAAGGAAGCTCAGGAGGAGCAGTCCATGTGGAGCCAGAGCCGCGGGAGGAGGGGAAAGGGGAGAGGGAAGTGATTTCAGGCCCAACAGCTCCCGTCAGCATTTGAAGAAATAACTGGGATACTGGACCCGTCTGGGTTGAGAAGGAACCAAGGAGACCCAGATATAAATCCTATCTGGGAAGCACAGAAGTTGGGGCAGCTTCACTCTGGAATGCTGATTTATAATGAATTACATACAGGATTTTCTGATGCTGACATCAGGTTCACCTGAACAGGAATGTGCAAGGCTGGACCCAAGCTGGTCCAGGGGCAGGGAAGAGACTACGAGACCCTTCGAGTTCCTCCTCCACCCTGGAGTCCACCAAGCCCGGCTCACCAGAGGGGAAGGCCTGCAGAATAGGAAATGGGCCCAGGGAGGGGCCACATAGCTAATGGCTTTCTCACACAGATGCCTTCCACCTGCCTTCAGAGGCCCCAGCTGGGATCCAGGTCACACTCAACTGAAGGCCGAACCTCTGGTCTAGACCCGAGGCCCCAGCTACCTCTGGGAAGAGGTGGGTGGGGAGGGTCAGTTATGGCTTGAAGCTGCCTCTGCCATGAGGCTCTGCCTGGGAACATCTGGCCATGGAGGTTGCAGGGGGGCTCAGCTGTGCTCTATTCAGAAGTCAGGAATGTAAACTATTGAGGGCGGGAAGTAGAGATGATGCCGCCCCCGGAAACCCCGAGGACTGTGCCAAGGCCCTCGGGCTGTTTGGAACAACCACACAAGCACAGACGTCCCCAGTGTGTGCTCCCAGCCCAAGCCCAGAACCGGAGGCCCAGCCAGACAGCAGCCCTCAGCGCTACCTGGCACCTCTGGCCAGGGCAGGGAGGGAAGGATCCCAGGAGTCTCTACAGGTTCTGGCCAAACCAGACATGCCTGATGGCCCTTCTACAGCCTGAAGAAGCACATTTCTTGGCAGGGCTGGGCTCTGAGGGACTAAGCCGGCCAGCAGGGAACGTCCCTGGCCCGGCAGGCCCTAGGGTGCGCTTCTCCTGTAGAGGGTCACCAACTCCCTCCTCTTCTCCCGGAGCCCAGGTGCTTCCTGGCTCATCTCTTCCAGATCCCTGATCTCCTGCAGGACCTGGGTGGCCTGTCTCAGCTGCTCCACAGCCTGGCTGAGCAACGTCTCGGCGTTCAGGGAGGCCGATTCACCGCCCAGCACCTTGTTCAACAGTTTCTCTGTCTTTTCCGAGGCCACCTTCACCTCCAGCTGAGCCCGATGCAGCTGCTCCCCAGGCTGCCACCGACGTCGGGGGCCTTCCCCCAGCAGGTCCCCCAGGGAGGAGCAGCGGGGATGGAACTGAGGTTGCGGGTCCCAGGGGGGCAGGGCGGTGGATGTCGTTGCAGCCTTTGGGGGAGTTCCTGGGGGGCCTGCAGCCTGGGATGACTGGAGGGGCTCAAGACTGTCATCCACACCATTCACTGAGACCTCTGCTGGGCCTGGAGCAGACGCCTCAGAGGCCCCAGGACTCTGAGCTGGCCCAGAAGCCTCCACGCCACTCATGGACGCTTTCAGTTTCTCCGATAAGATCTTGGGCGGGGGGGTAGGGGGCTTCCCACCCTCCCTGGGCCCAGCCTCAGAAGTCTCAGCACCCGGCACCTGGGGCAGTTCTGCACTTTCAGAGTCAGGGGCCTCCTCAGGGCTGGGATTCTCCCAGCTCACCTTCAGCTTGTCAGGTAGGATCCTGTTGGGGGGCTGCTCAGAGTCACTGTCCTCCACCACTGGAGTCTCCGAGTCTTCTCGGCTTTCAGGGTGGGCCTCAGCCCTTGCTGGGACAGGGGTAGGGGCGCTCTGCCCCACAGGGGTCTCCATTCTGTCACCAGCACTGCTGGTTTCAGGCGCTGGGGAAGGCTTGACAGGAGGCATGGGTGGCCGGGGTGTCTCCCGGGGCTGGGCTGCATCGACATCGTCGCTAGGGGCTAACACTGGTGGCCCACTGTTCGGAACATCGAGGTCCAGACGCGAAAGCCCATCAGATGCAGCATTGGCTACCTGCAAGGGCAGGACATGACATCAACTTGGATGACCAGCCACTGGGTCAGCTGTGCCCACCTACAAGAGTACTCAAGTCCTCTCATCCAGGCTTCCCATGCACCTGGCCTCCCACGCCGTCCATGCCCTTTGCTCTGGCTTCCAAAGCCACCTGATTAGTAGCTAAAGTGATTCTCTGATGAATCCTCTCATCTCTCTCACTTCCATAAAATTCCTGGTTTTGGAATCACAGGCCAGGAAGCCAAAACCAAGGTGTCCTCTCAGGCCTCAGCCTGGCTCTTCCAGCTTGTGTAATAGGCTGCTCTTTTGAAAGGCAACTGTGCTGGCCTGGGTGGCAGGGAACATGGTCTCCAGCCCTGTTTCAGCCCCCTAGTTGGCTGTAGGCCTTGGGAGGGTCCCTTCTCTGCAACCACCCACCCAGCAGGCGACAGGACCAGATTTCACGCACGAGTCTCCTGCATCACCTGAGCTCACCTTCAGCTTGTCAGGTAGGATCCTGTTGGGGGGCTGCTCAGAGTCACTGTCCTCCACCACTGGAGTCTCCGAGTCTTCTCGGCTTTCAGGGTGGGCCTCAGCCCTTGCTGGGACAGGGGTAGGGGCGCTCTGCCCCACAGGGGTCTCCATTCTGTCACCAGCACTGCTGGTTTCAGGCGCTGGGGAAGGCTTGACAGGAGGCATGGGTGGCCGGGGTGTCTCCCGGGGCTGGGCTGCATCGACATCGTCGCTAGGGGCTAACACTGGCGGCCCACTGTTCGGAACATCGAGGTCCAGACGCGAAAGCCCATCAGATGCAGCATTGGCTACCTGCAAGGGCAGGACATGACATCAACTTGGATGACCAGCCACTGGGTCAGCTGTGCCCACCTACAAGAGTACTCAAGTCCTCTCATCCAGGCTTCCCATGCACCTGGCCTCCCACGCCGTCCATGCCCTTTGCTCTGGCTTCCAAAGCCACCTGATTAGTAGCTAAAGTGATTCTCTGATGAATCCTCTCATCTCTCTCACTTCCATAAAATTCCTGGTTTTGGAATCACAGGCCAGGAAGCCAAAACCAAGGTGTCCTCTCAGGCCTCAGCCTGGCTCTTCCAGCTTGTGTAATAGGCTGCTCTTTTGAAAGGCAACTGTGCTGGCCTGGGTGGCAGGGAACATGGTTTCCAGCCCTGTTTCAGCCCCCTAGTTGGCTGTAGGCCTTGGGAGGGTCCCTTCTCTGCAACCACCCACCCAGCAGGCGACAGGACCAGATTTCACGCACGAGTCTCCTGCATCACCTGCGCTCACTCGCTGTGGAGACTTCTGTCCGGCCTGCCGCCCTCTGGGCCAGAGCTCCCCAGCCTTCCCCTGCCCAGCTGCCCAGCAGCCAGTGCCCGTTCTCCTCATGTCATCACACGTGGCCCCAGGCATGGACAGCCTGAGACCACAGCTGACCGCCAGAGGAGAACAGCTGCACCCAGCAGGCCCCAGGGGCCCACAGGGACACCCAGCAGCCCCAAGGTCATGGGGACAACTCCTCGGAGGGCCTGGAGCAGGACTGGGCAGGAGGCCCCTTGCCCGAGGCCCCTCAAGGTCTTCACTCCCTTTCACATGCAAAGGGTGACGAGGCCTATACGTGTACTCAGTCACAGGACACGAGTCCCTCCCTAACTTCTTCTCAGAGGGTCCCCCTCCCCAAGGCTGGCCCTCCCCACAGCTCCCAGGCTTCCTCCCTCAGACATGCCTTTCCTCTCTGGCTGCTTCAGTCACTCCCTCTGCAGGATGTTTTCCCTCAGCTGACAGACATGAACAGGCTGTCTCATCTCAAAAGCAAACCATCCAATGCCTAGACCCTCTTCCGTCTCCCTCCTTCCCCACCACGGTCTCCTTTGCACCAGCACCCCCGGCTCTGTACGCCACGACAGCCCAAAGCCGACTCCTTCTCTGAGAAAATGTGCTGGAATCATCACCATCTGCCTTTTCCCCAGTCCTGTCCCATGACTTGTGGCTGCCAATCTGGCTGATGGCCCACGGTCCAGGGCCCTTCTCTCTGGATGCACCCCTCTCAGGCTTCCTCTTCCTTGGCTCCCTGTGCCCCTCATTCCTCAAAGGTAACACTTGCTGAGGTTCTTTCCTGTCCTCCAAGGTCTGAGGAAGGACTCCTCCCTTTCCCCTCCCACGCCCAGGTCTCCTGGCATGTGGGCACTCTGACAACCCTCCATGTCCACTCTGCCTCCCTGAGCCCTGAATTCAGCCACAAGCCCTGGTGGCTCTTGCTGCCCAGTGTCTCTCCCACTGGCCCCTCCCTTTTCACCCCTCCTGGACCCTGTAGACCTTACCTCTGCCTCTATCTCCTGGCCCCCTGGCTTTCCCTGCATCAACCCAACCCATACTACCCACGGCCTCCAAATGACATCTGGAACACACCCTTCCATCCATCCTGCCCTCAAACTCTGCTTTCAAGACCTCCACAATTTCCTCCCCCAACCCTGCCTTCCCACACCATCTCCCAGTCAAAGGGACAGAGCACATCTTAAACTCCCCTGCTGGGGCCTCAAACTCACACCATTCCTTACATCCAGGACCTCCCTCACTCCAAGTCTCCCCACTGAAACCCTTCCTGTGCTTCAAGGGTCAGCTCAGCCTCATGCCAAGAGTGCTTAGGAACAAGGTAGCCCCCCAGCCCGCTGCCACCTAAGCAGCTGCGGTCCCAGGCTCAACTGACCCCCAACCCTTCCAAGCTGGGGGCGAGGCCTTACCTCCTTCAGGTGGACTCTCGTAGGGGGCCGGCGCCGCTGGTCCCTACGTACGCGGTCCCGTGTCACATGCTCCAGGACACAGCTCTTGTCCACCTTGACCTGGGCACAAGGAAACCGTGTCAGTCCCCACCCAGCCTTGGGGAGGGGAAGAAATGCCCTGGTGATGATCTGACCCAGAGGTGGGGTCTGCACCTCCCCTTTGCTTGACAGGGTCAGGTGCCCCCCACTGTCTCTCTGAGGCCTCTCCCTGCATCAAGGTCTCTGCTTTTCTACCCGTCTCTACACAGCCTTTGTCGTCTCTCTGCAACCTAAGGCTCTCCCTCTTCTGCAGCTGCCCTCTGTGCCTCAGTCTTCCTGCCCAAACGCAGGCTATCAGCCCTCACTTCTCAGTCCACTGCAAATATATAAGCAGCCCTGTGGCTGTTTTTGTGCCTAACCAGGGGGAGTGGGGAGGAGATAGCCCATGATCCCCTAGTACCTGGCTTCCAGAAAAGGTCTTCCTTGGCCCCAGTCACTCTCCCAGGACCCCTGAGGATCCTGAAAGAAAGCTCAAGAAAGACCAGGGACTCTACTCCCCCTGGGTCGGGAAGCCTGGAGGGCACCCTCTCTGAGGGTGAGGAATGTGGGCAAGGAGTATCCAGGAAGCCACAGTGAGAGTCATGTGGGGAATCCAGCCTGAATCCCAGCCCTGTGATGGGGGGTGTTCTAAGACTCTTCTCCCCTGAGGTGAGACTCAGGCCCACCTGGGGGTCTTTGCAATGGAGCAGCTGGTCCTGCTCCATCAAGGTTGTTGGCTGACACCACGCTCCTGTGGCCTCCAACATCTTCTCCCATGAAACGGGACACTCTACCAAACTAGTGAAGGGCTGAATATGACACAGTCACATAAGACGTGATCTGGGAGCCATGGCTGCCAGTAAGGGGACCTGGGTGTTAAGAGGGAACTTACCTGGGAGAATTCGTCCCCCATCAACCTCAGTCTTCTCAACCCAAGGGGTCACTCTAGGTGGCCCCTTGGTCCATTTTAGCCCAAATAGCTATGAATCCATATGTCAAAGATAAACTCTCCCTAGGAGATCTGGCCCCGTGGGACACCCTTCTTGCCCAGAGCCTAATCATGGCCCTGCTGGCATCACCACTACAGACAGGGGGCTGGATGGCCACTGCAGACAGGTAAGGAGGGCCTGGCCTAGAGCCAGCCAAGCTCGGACTTCACAGCCCAACTGAAGAGTGAGCTTTCAGGCTCGCAGCTCACCCCAGACCTCTCTTCCCTGGGCCCACCTGCTGTTACGGCTGGATCTGGGTTGGAAAGGAAGCATGGCTGCAACCAGTTAAATTCTACCCACGTTTTAATTTACAAATATGTACTTAAATTTCCTTACACCTCAGTTTCCTCATCTGTAATATGGGAACACAGACATTTACTTTGAAGTGTGTTGTGAGGATTAAATGAAGTAACAACAGCAGGTGCCCCAGTGTTTGTAGCAGTGACATAATCAAGGGTTTGTCTGGGGTAGGGGACAGGGTCCACTCTGAGATCACACGTGGAGGGAAAAGAGACCCAGAGCAGTCCAGAGGACTGCATCGCACCTCATCGAAAGCCTTGTTCTTGCCTCGGTTGATTCCTTCGTTGAGGGCTTTGATCCAGGATTCCTTCTCCTCCCCACTGGGTGCCTGGAACTTGATGTCACTGACCTGCAAAAGGCATGGGTGTGATGAATGGCAGGTGTTTGTAAGGGTTCACACTTGGGGTCTTAGGGAAACTTCCCACCACAGCCTAAAGTCTACCTTCCTACAGCTGGTCAGGAGCAAACCAAACTGACCCCCATATCAGGTCTCACACGGGGGCTCCAGAGCAAGGGAGGATGCAGACCCATCAGAGAAGGGGCCCTCTCCATGTATACAGCTGCCAGGGATTTGGATTCAAATCGGCCTTGCCCAGATCTGATCTCACCCTCTGTGACTCCCCCAGACCTCAGCCTGGCCTCCGAGATTTCTCTGTGAAGTAGGAACGCAGTCCCAGTCTACATCTGCCAGACTGAGTACAACGACGCAGGTGACAGGTGCGAGGGGTGGCCGTCAGAGAAGGCCTACGAGAGCAAGGGCCACCTACAGCTGCCCAGGCACCCCACACCTAGTCCTGGCCAAGTGAAGAAGTCCCAGGGGCTCCATTCTGGCCTTGAGTCATGGACTGAAAGAGAGAAAGGGGCTTAGGGGGCCCATTTCAGCCCCCTCATCATATAGATGAGGCTCATCAGAGAGACGGGACTTGGCCAAGGCGGCCTAAAGTAATCCCATGGCTCAGCCGTACATCCCCCATCACCCCACCCCACGCCACAAGCTCCAAGCTCCTACATTAGAATCAGAGGCAGCTCAGAGAGGCCCCTCCTGGACAGGCCCCAGGGTCAGACAGGAAACAGTGGAAGGAGTGAAGCCACTCAGACCGAGGAGCTGCCTTCCATGGCGGACACAGCAGTAGGGCCCCTGAGCTGGACAGACCAGCACTCACAGCTGGCTGACCTTGAACTTCAGGGAGCTGTGACGATCAATGATGTAGCAAAGCGTTAAACGTGGAAGTGGGCACAGACAGGGTGCTCAGTCATAGCAATTGTCACCATTTCTCTCTTGCACAAAACAGTCCTAGTTTCCTTATCTGGAAAAAGGGATGCCACTGCCTACTACAAAGCAATGCTGAGGGAACTGAACACCCTGGTGACTCTGGTAAAGAACCCGCCTGCCAATGCAGGTAATGCAGGTTCCATCCCTGGATCAGGAGGATCCCCTGGAGGAGCAAATGGCAACTCACTGGGAAATCCCATGGACAGAGGAGCCTGGTTCACTACAGTCCATGGGGTCGCACAAGAGATGGACAAGACTTAGCAACTAAACAACAACAAAGCCAGGGCCTGGCACACAGTGGGTACTCAGCAAGTAGTTACTGAATGAACAGCTCGTCAATGAATGAGCTGGCCCTTGGTTCCCATTTGGGGGCCTCTGCCCACTCTCTGACCTCGAGATGCCCTAGCTCTGTGTCGGGCAGGTCACCAGCTGCCCATCCCCACCCGGGTGTTAGAGCGTGCCTTCCCTCCTGCCGTTTTCCTGATTATATAACGCACGGCCCGCCTGGCCCCCTCAGCATCCTCGTTATATAACTTCCTCCTGGCTGCCTCTGAGTTCTCCTCATACAGGGCCCTGGTCCCACCCACCTCCCCACGCCAGGCACAGCCAAATGCTCATTTGCATGACCAGGGTAAATTCGATCCTGGCAGGAGATTGGCAGCTAAGTCGGAAACCCCAGGGCACCTTGGCAACTGCCTCAGCTCAGCCATCAGGGCTGCTCAGGGCTCAGGAAGGGACAGCACGGCCTCGAGCTCTGAAAGGGCCCGCTCAGCCCTTTGATGGGGTTTGTGAGTACAGTGGCCCCAGGCAGCCCATGAGCCCAGCTACTGGTCCTGCTTGCAGCCCCAGAGTCAGCGGGGTGGGGCCCCGGCCGGGTGCAGGACTTAGCATCCCAGACAGCTTCAGAAGCATACACTTGAACTCAGTAAAAGATGCAGCAAGAGTGGGGCAGAGAATGAGCGCTGACCGAGGAGTCAACATGAGTGCTACTCCCACTGACCTGCAATGAGCACTGCAAGGGTCTCCTTACTAACTGGGGCCTCAATGGGACAAAAAATACAACCACTGCACAACCCAAACTGTAACTCTTTCCCATTGGCCAGCCCATCTAAGCAGGCTGTGGGGAGTGTGCTGGCCCAGGGGTTCCCCAGGAGAGGGAATATGAACTTATACAGGACCCAGCCCCACCCTAAGGAACCCAGTAATCCTGCCTGAATGAGCGAGGCATCAGAATAGGGACAGATAGAAGGGTGATCAGAAGAGGGACAGACAGAAGACCAAGAAGTTGCTCCTCTTGCCCCACCCCCACCCCACATCCTGAAGAGCCACAGGCTGCACCGATGGTCCCTCCCCAAGCCTTCCCAAGAAGCCCCAGGGCACAGGCCCCACCAGGAGTTCAGAAGCTAACAGGACTGGACACAGAGAGGGCCCACTTGGCTGGGAAAAGGGGGAGGACAAAATGGCAGAGAGGAAAGAAGTGGGAGGGGGAGAGAGGAGGCAGGAAAGAGGAAAGGGCCAAGCTGGCTGAAACCAGCAGGGCAGCAAGGCCCAGCAGAGGCCACCCTGCTTCCTGGCAGCGTCTGCCTGTGACCTCATGGCAGGGGTGTGGGGACGGGGAGGCAGGAGGGAGAGGGGCATGCAAGACACTGGAGTCTTTGTTTATTTGATTAGAGGGAAAAAAAGGCGGCCTCAGGACCAGACAGCCGGGGTCATGTGACCTCCTGGCCAGCCCGTGGCCTCACTGAGGACTGAGGACGGGAACACCCAAGGCGATAGGAGAGGAGGGTGAGGGTGCGGGGGTGCTGAGGGCGGGGGAGCGGTGCTCCATGCAGTCCACCATCTGATCTCTGGAGAGCCCCCACTCTCTGTGTGAGCTCCTGGGGTATCAAGGGTCAAGGGCCCTTGAACTGAAACCAGGGTGGGCTGTGTTCCTGCTACCCAGCAGGCCCCACCAATCACGCCACAGCCCCAACTTGCCAACTCACTGTCCTGTTCCTAGAGTCACCCAGAGCCAACCTGAACTCCTGGCTTGACTAGGGGATGAAAGGGAGGGTGTTGGCCGAAGCAGCTGAGAATGCAGCTGCACAAACAGGCCGCTTACTTGGAAGGTGATGTCCCACCCTGAGTGGGGCCCAAACCACCTAGCCCACCATCAGCTGGTTCTCAGAGAAACGAGGTGGTCCACAGAATGGCACTGGCAGAGACAGAGAAGACCCCTCTGCCCACATCCACAGGTGCTCGCTGAGGGACACACAGATGTGGACAACCCCTGGGCCAGGCGAACACACAGAGGTGCACACAAGGGCCTCAGGCACACAGGCCAACCTTCACACACAGCGCACTCTACACGTCTCCCAAACACACACACACACACAAATACAGCACCATTCAGAGGGAAAGTGCACCTCCAGAACAGGGTAGGGGTTCTAGGGCCTGAAAGACCAAAATATGGCTGCTCTCCCCATCTTCCTCATGGAACCCTAAGCACCAGAAGTTAAGTGAAACCTGCCCCTGACCTTGGCACAACCCCATCCCCGGGATCAGAGCTCCATGCTTCCTTGCCCCCACCTACCACTAAGCGGGACAGAAGGTTATTCAGTCAAGCCATCATGGTCTCCCCCCGGGGACCATAGAGGACTGGGCTCCTGGCCCTTAAAGCTATGAAAGAATCAGAATGGGCCTGGAGTAAGCCCAGACCAGGCCCGCTCCCCAGCCCCCAGCTTCTGTGACTCAGCCCCTCTCTGCGAGGCTCCACATGATGAGCAGAAGCTGGGGTGAGGCACGGCCCAGCTGCAGATGGGCGCGAGCTGGTGAGCAGCACTGTGCACACCAGCCCCCAAGCTGATCTCCCTCCTGACATCTGTGAAACTCTGCCACGTGGCAACACCCACCCAGACTCCCTGCCAGAGATGAGGGGTGCAAACAGCGAACTCTGTCCACGCACACAGCCTGTCCCAGGGAATGAACCTCTCAGGCGAGAGACTTCCTCCAGCTTCAGCCAAGAAAGGACAATGCAAAAGGAGGAAGGCTGGAGCTGTGGGTCTGAGCACTGAAGCTAGGGTGGAAGGTGGGAGGGGTGGCCCACCCAGGAAGGCCTGGGATGAAGGAAGGGTGTGGTTGCCTGGCTGTGGCAGGGTGCCGAGGTCTGGTGGGGTGAAGACCTCATCCCTAGCCTTCCTGCCTCAGCCCCTGGCCTCCTGTGTCCAGGCGTTGGGAGAATGCCAAGGGCCCACCTCCCAAAGACTACTTTCCAACTACAGCCCCCAGGGCCTAGAAGGGGAGACGGGAGTGGAGCTCTCGGCAGAGCCCTAAACGCACCTCCTCTGAACCAGGGGCTGGGGGGCTCCGAGACAAAAACAAGCCAAAGGTCCCACCACAGCAGAACCTGAGTCTGAGCCTCTGCCACATTGAACAGAGACCATCAGGCTTGTATCCAGAGGCCCAGACTGTTTCGAGAACCTTCCAGGGTGACCTTCCCCAGCAGAGCCTGGCCTGGAGGGATGTCAGCCAGGAGCGGGCTCAGCCCTACCTTGTTCCCTGGGGACCGCAGCAGGATAAAGCGATGCTTCCGCTTAAGGAGGGCACGAAGGTCCTGGCACTTCTCATAGCTGCCCAGCTCCACTGTCTCCACACACTTCTGCTCATCCTGGGGAGGGAGACAGAGGAAACACAGTAAGCACCAGATGCCCCTAGACCCTCAAACACCCAGGCCCGCCCCAGGGCCTGATCCCACTCAGTGAGGGCCTCGCTTGGTCAGAGGGGCCCCTCGGGCTGCCAATCAACCACCAAGAGGCGGCATTCAGACCCGGCAAGTAGACGATGTTCAGTCCACACTGGTTGGAGGGATGTCCTCAAAGCTCTCCATTCACATAAGAAATGGGCTCTCAGCACAAAGGTAGGTAGCAGGATTGATTCAGATATGCCTAAGCCCAAAGGAGGAAACGGGGGAAGCTGGAAGGGCTTAGGCAAGTGTGCCCGGGAGTCCGTGCAGGCCCAGAAGCCAGGTAGAGATCAGTGCAAGAGGTGGCCTGGAAGGAGGAGCAAGTTGAAAGGAAAAAAGGGCTTTCCAGGTAGAGCCACAGAGAGAAGCTATCTGGGGCTATATGACCTGACTTCACCACAGTGATCCGGAGTTGACTTCTCCACTGGGCATCTTCCTCCTCTGACCCTTCACCTGTGGTGAGAGGCCACTCTCCATGGCCAGCACAACAGACAGGGCAAGAATTCCTTCAAGAGCATCCCGAGCCTGCCACCGTGAGGATTCATCTCTAGTAGGGCTGGTGGCCACCTCTGGACACTGCCTGGGCCAGCTTCTGTCACACCAGCCCTGGCTTTTGAGTGTCTTCTCCTCCTGGGCTCCACCCCCCAGTTGCCTCTCCAGCAAGTGGCCTGGGACATGCTCCTCCCTCAGTGGTGGTCAGCTGCTTCCTCTTCTGGGGAAGACCAGGCTGAAGCAGCTTCCTCAGTGTGCCACACTCCCCCTGGAGACTCCAGGGAAGTAGTTGCATGCCCTGGGAGACTGGCTGCCAAGTGAAGTCAACTCTTGCTGCTGACACCATGCAGACCCAGCAAGAGTATCCAACCAGGGACCACCTCAGGGCTCCTCAGTTTTGGGTGGAATATCTGGGAGGGAGGCAGTTGACTCGATTCTTTGCAGAGGAAATACCCCAATTTTCCTCCATGATAATTCTCGCCTACTAAGAAACCCTGACACTTAGCAAGCCCTGTTGCTTCCCTGATTTTCCAGGGTCCCTCAAGCACCCTGAAATCCTAGAATCCCAGGATTTGCCTCATTTTATAGAGAAAAAGACCCACTCCAGTGTTCATGCCTGGAGAATCCCAGGGACGGGGGAGCCTGGTGGGCTGCCGTCTCTGGGGTCGCACAGAGTTGGACACGACTGAAGTGACTTAGCAGCAGCAGCAGCAGCAGCACAGAATAAAAGAATGAGACCTGGAGGCAAAGGGATCTGCCTTAGGCCACAGACCCAAATATGGGCTTCCTCAGTGGCTCAGCAGTAAAGAATCCACCTGCGATGCAGGAGACACAGGAAATGCGGGTTTGACCTTGGGTCAGGAAAATCCTCTAGAAGAGGACATGGCAACCCACTCCAGTATTCTTGCCAGGAAAATCCCATGGACTGAGGAGCCTGGCAGGTGACAGTCCACAGGACCACAAAAGAGTCGGACATGACTGAGCAACTGAGCACACATAGACCCAAACATAGGAGCAGCGCCAAATGGAAACACACATCCTCTGACTTCCAGGCCGGAGCCCTTTTAGCACACCACACTCCTTCCAGCCAGAGCCAGAGTCTGGACAGTGGCCCTAGCAGCAGGTTGCTCTGCACCAGAGGTCCTCCAGGTGTGGTACCTGGGCCAGCAGCAGTCGCATCACCTGGGGGCTTGTCAGAAATGCTCATCTTCAAGCCCCCACCCTACTGAATCATAATCTTGGGGGAATGGGTCAGCAATCTGAGTTTTAACAAGCCCTCCAGGTGATTCTGATGTTTGCAAAAGCTTGCAAACCTCTGCCCTACACCAGAGATTCTCAACCTTGGTGGCACCTGGTAGCTTTAAAAATCCCCATGCCCAGGCAACATCCCAGACCAATTACATTAGGATGGATCCCTGGAGGACAGAGCCCAGATGTTAGTATTTTCCAAAGCAGATGACTGTACAGCTAAGGTTTGTAACCAGTGACCTACTCTCTCTTCAGCCCCTCAGGGAAAGGGCAATAGGTAGCCAGGGTGACCTGTCTCTCCCATCTAGATTCAACCAAGTATCTTTTCCCATTCCTGCCTCCATGCACCTCTTTCCAATCCTTAGTCTTCAATCCATTGCAGGTGTCTGCACTCAACACAAGGCTGGTAAAATCCACCTGCTCCAGGAAGCCGCCCTGCTCTCCCACATAAGCCTGAGCCTCAGTGCTCTCTCCTCTGACATTCCCCGTCTGCAGGCATCTTACTAGGTGCTAGGGACACGCTGTTGTGGGGAAGGAGCCACCTTCCTGAAGCCACCTTCCTCCAGAGGAAAAGTTTGCTAAACTGAATGCCTGACTCAGAGCAAGACTCCAGGTTTCTTCCCTCCAATCCCAGAGAGAGATCCTCACCTACCCTATGGACACAGGCCTCCCCCCACTGGAAAGATATCCGGCCCAAACACACCCTCCTCTGTCTGGAAACAAAAGGTCAGTCCATCTCCACCACTAAGTTCCCCATGGCTGCCTGACCTGGGTCTCCTCTCAACCTGAATCACTGAATCATCTGGCCCTTCTACAGCTCAGAAAAATCGGATAACCCAGCAGGCACTGGGCGGGGGCAGCACTTTTGGAATGTCAGCCTCACTGACAGCAAAGAAACAGCCAAGAGTGATTTGCACTCGCCTAGTTCCTTACATCAGAAAGGGGAATTGAACATTTCTCAATTCCCTCTCCTGTGCCAAGCTCCCCCACTCCCAAGTGCTAAGTTCTTGAAAACGCCTTGAGGTTTTTAATAGTGATTTTTTTTTTTAAGCGTGATTTAGACTTTTCGTGTTTAGGGGATGTGAAATCCTTCCTGCTTCCCAGACGTGCCCAGATGTAGAGAGGTGGCCCAGGACAAGGCTGGCAGCACCTGACGAGCTGACAGCTGGGGGCCTGTCACTCAATTCTTATGGTAGCTGAAACTGGAGGAGGCTGTGACACCCGCCTTTACTTATAAAAATAACCCCCTGCAGCCACCACAGCATATCCTAATTTGGTGGCAGTGCAGAACATCTGGGGACTGTCTGCACGATTCACCCCCTTAGCCTTCTCTGGCTGTTTCTCTAACACTCCAGCTCCACGAGCCTGGGGACTCAGTCAGGAAAGGTGAGGTGCATCTCAAAGGCAGCTCCTTTAAATGCCTAGATCTCTCCTGGCCTGGGACAAGGAAGAATTGACCAGGTCAGCCTGAGGCACACCAACAGGGGCTGATGAGAACAGGCAGGATCCCCCTTCCCCTGCCCCCAGCCCAGTTCTTCCCCGCATACCCACTGGTAACAGAGGCACACAGCGACAGCCCTCTTACAGCCTCGACCCCAAAACACAAAGAGCATTCCCAAGTAAAGACCACCTTTTTGCCTCAGGTCTTCACCCAGAACTTTATCAACACTTACTCAACACACAGCTTCCACACGCTGGCTTGTCTAAATTCCAAGCCTTCCAAAATGAAAAGGGGCACGAGTCTGAAGTGGAAAGATGAGGGGACTGTGAAGGGCACAAGGACAACAAAAGAGGCAACCGGAAGGTTGATGTTAAAGGAGAAAGAAAAGCTGAAAAGTACAGTCCGGCAGTAGGAACAGCTGGCGCACCAGTGATGGAGTCACTCAGGAAGACTGTTTAGGCCAGCACCTTCTGCTGCAGCAGGCAGACAAGAATATCCAACATGTTTTGGAGCAGCGGTCTCCAAACTTTTGGTCACCAGGCAACTATTTTGTGGAAGATAATTTTTCCATGGAGCAGGGGTAGGAGGATGGTTTTGGGGTGATTCAAGCACATTTCATTTATCGTGCACTTTAATCTAATGCTGCCGCTTAGCCGATAGAGGTACTGGTCCTCGACCTATAGGCTGGGGACCCCTGTTTTAGAGGATTTCCATAAAAAACAAGTTTTAAAGTTTACTTGCAGGCATAGCTGAATGGAGAGCTCCCTGACTTGGGGTCTCGATCTGACCTTCTTTCACTGAGACGCTGAAAAGGCTCTGGCCACGCTGGGCCTCAGGATCCTCCTCTGTAGAATGTGAATGATGGCTGCTCTTCAGGGACTGTCGTGAGCATCATTCAAGAAGTTGCTCAGTCGTGTCTGACTCTTTGCAACCCCATGGACTGTAGCCTACCACGCTCCTCCGTCCATTGAATTTTCCAGGCAAGAGTACTGGAGTGGGTTGCCATTTCCTTCTCCAGGGGATCTTCCAGACCCAAGGATTGAACCCGGGTCTTCTGCATTGCAGGCAGACGCTTTACCATCTGAGCTACCAGGGAAGCCCATAGTCCAAGAGGGGTAGGCGAGATCGCCAAACAAGCATGAGAAGTAAGTCTTATTTCTACTCTCATTACTGAGTGGAGCAAGCTTCGGTTTTCTGGAAACTTCACGTCAGTGAAACCTAGCCCCGGGACAGCGAGCTGCAGAGTAGGTGGCCAGCTGAGGAGATGCACGCATCCCTACCCACATACACCTCAAAGAAGACCCCAAAACACAAAGAGCATTCCCAAGTAAAGACCACCTTTTTGCCTCAGGTCTTCACCCAGAACTTTATCAACACTTACTCAACACACAGCTTCCACACGCTGGCTTGTCTAAATTCCAAGCCTTCCAAAATGAAAAGGGGCACGAGTCTGAAGTGGAAAGATGAGGGGACTGTGAAGGGCACAAGGACAACAAAAGAGGCAACCGGAAGGTTGATGTTAAAGGAGAAAGAAAAGCTGAAAAGTACAGTCCGGCAGTAGGAACAGCTGGCGCACCAGTGATGGAGTCACTCAGGAAGACTGTTTAGGCCAGCACCTTCTGCTGCAGCAGGCAGACAAGAATATCCAACATGTTTTGGAGCAGCGGTCTCCAAACTTTTGGTCACCAGGCAACTATTTTGTGGAAGATAATTTTTCCATGGAGCAGGGGTAGGAGGATGGTTTTGGGGTGATTCAAGCACATTTCATTTATCGTGCACTTTAATCTAATGCTGTCGCTTAGCCGATAGAGGTACTGGTCCTCGACCTATAGGCTGGGGACCCCTGTTTTAGAGGATTTCCATAAAAAACAAGTTTTAAAGTTTACTTGCAGGCATAGCTGAATGGAGAGCTCCCTGACTTGGGGTCTCGATCTGACCTTCTTTCACTGAGACGCTGAAAAGGCTCTGGCCACGCTGGGCCTCAGGATCCTCCTCTGTAGAATGTGAATGATGGCTGCTCTTCAGGGACTGTCGTGAGCATCATTCAAGAAGTTGCTCAGTCGTGTCTGACTCTTTGCAACCCCATGGACTGTAGCCTACCACGCTCCTCCGTCCATTGAATTTTCCAGGCAAGAGTACTGGAGTGGGTTGCCATTTCCTTCTCCAGGGGATCTTCCAGACCCAAGGATTGAACCCGGGTCTTCTGCATTGCAGGCAGACGCTTTACCATCTGAGCTACCAGGGAAGCCCATAGTCCAAGAGGGGTAGGCGAGATCGCCAAACAAGCATGAGAAGTAAGTCTTATTTCTACTCTCATTACTGAGTGGAGCAAGCTTCGGTTTTCTGGAAACTTCACGTCAGTGAAACCTAGCCCCGGGACAGCGAGCTGCAGAGTAGGTGGCCAGCTGAGGAGATGCACGCATCCCTACCCACATACACCTCAAAGAGCCCTCACCTGGGAGCCCTACACTCACACCTAGAAGTACCGCCCTTGTACTGCACAGGCCCAGAGAAAACCTTGAGCAAGGTTGCACAGCAGGTCCAAAGTGAAACAGGCCTTCCAGTCCCGGGTCCAGGATCCCTTTCTGGCCTGGGCTGCCCTCACTTGGCTCCCCAACGCAGAACACTCAGACTCAGGAGCAGGCCGGTCCTTACCTCATTCTCGTAGACCAGCAGCTGGGCCTGGCAGAGGAGCAGGTAGCGGTCCTTCCAAAGCCCTAGGAAGCCCCCGCTGCTCTTCTTGATCCAGCCAGCCTTGTCCGCTGTCTGCATGCTCCGAGGCTTCTGGCCCCCCTCCTTCACACCCTGTAACAGAGCATTTGGACACACCAAGAGGGCTGCTGCCCGGAGGCCACACAGAGATGTATCCCACTGCTGGATATCACCCCATGTGAATCCCCCCCCCAATCCCTGAGGCAGTTACTCTCAATCCAGTATCAGAAATGGCAATAATAACAGCAGCCACAATAATAACCGCAGGCACCTTATGTTGAGTCACTGTATTATCTTTTACACAAACTGCCTCATTTAACCCATGCAACTACCCTCCTAGGTGGTAGCATCCTCATTCACATGTCACTGCAGACTGAAGCTCCGACAGGGGAGGTGACTTACCAGAGTCACACCACTGGAAGGACAAAATCAGAATTCACACTGGGCCTCTGATCTCACATTCCCCTCCACTATTCTGCTCCCCGTGTATTCATTCAACCACGTCAACACACGTGGTACTGAGTACCCACAATGTCATGGGTGCTGGAGTAGGCAGGAAAGAATAAAAATAACACATCTCTTCCCTCTCAGAGCTGGCAATGCAGGGAAGGAGGAGCTGAACAAATAAACACCAGAGATAAACACACAAACAAGTGGGAAATGCTGTGAAGCAATCAGTAAAAGTGAAGTGAAGAGGAAGGAGTGAGACAGGATAGAGGGGGACCTGGTTCAGGTCAGGGTGGCACAGGACAGCCTCCCAGAGAAAAGGATGTCCAAGCAGCATCAGAAGGATGGGAGGAGGCAGGCAGGCAGAGTGGTAATCTTCCTCCGCACCCCTGCCTTTCCAGAGAGCCCTCTTGGCAGCCCCTGCATCCGGCCCCAAAGCAAGAGGTTCCACTGCCCTCATCCGTGCCCCAGGTCAGGACTTCAGCGCAGCCACCCCACCTGATGAGGGCTGCCTTCAACCACAGGCAGGTACAGCAGGTAAACTCAGACCCTTCTCAAGGACACAGCAGCCACCCTAGAGCCTTCAGGCCAGTCACGGGCATCTTGTGTCTCTTGGTTACCCGCCTGGGTAGCTGGGTGCCAGGTATATGCCCACCAGGTGGGGCCAAATTCACATTTAGTACCCAGCACCCTGTACTGTTTCTTTACACATAATGGGTGCTTGAGAAAGACGTGTGAAATGAAAATAAAAATACACCCAATTTGCTAACCACTTTGCTTCAATGACTGGTACCTACAGTGGTGAGTGTGAAGGGGAGGGTGGAGGAGAAGGGGCTAAGAGCATGTAAGAATCTACAGGATGCTAGAAGGAAATCAGCACTGACTAATTTTGACTACTTTATAATTTACATAAAGCTTAAAAAAGGGGGCTCCAGTTAAAAGGAGCACATCTCTCCCCAGAGATATCCTGTGGCCACCGATGCTTTTAGAAGGACAAGTCCAGAGAGAAGAGTGGTGAGCCGTCAGGAGTGGGGCAGGGCATGGCCTCCCTGAGCTCCATCACAGCAGGGAACCCCCAGTCTGGTTCTTACTGTGGTCCCCTCCCCCACTGCGCTGCACACTCCACTGGTCAGGAGTCTGAGCTTTGAAGCCGAAGCCTCGCAGACCAGAGGCAAGTCACACAATCTCTCTGAGCCTCAGTTTCTTCATTGGCGACATGGTGATATTTACAGAAGTTGCAAGGACTATAACTCCGTGAGGCTGGGGATTTTTGTTTTGTTTACTGTTGTATCCCCAATGGCTAGACAGTGTCTGGCACACAGTAGGTGCTGAATAAATGTTTGTTGCTAAATAAAAAGATACAACATATAAAGCAATGCCTGCTGCTACTGCTGCTGCTAAGTCACTTCAGTCGTGTCCGACTCTGCGACCCCAGAGACGGCAGCCCACCAGGCTCCCCCGTCCCTGGGATTCTCCAGGCGAGAACACTGGAGTGGGCTGCCGTTTTCTTCTACAAAGCAATGCCTCAGTTCAGTTCAGTTCAGTTGCTCAGTCGTGTCCAACTCTTTGCGACTCCATGAATCGCAGCAAGCCAGGCCTCCCTGTCCATCACCAACTCCCGGAATTCACTCAGATTTACGTCCATCGAGTCAGTGATGCCATCCAGCCATCTCATCCTCGGTCGTCCCCTTCTCCTCCTGCCCCCAATCCCTCCCAGCATCAGAGTCTTTTCCAATGAGTCAACTCATCGCATGAGGTGGCCAAAGTACTGGAGTTTCAGCTTTAGCATCATTCCTTCCAAAGAAATCCCAGGGCTGATCTCCCTCAGAATGGACTGGTTGGATCTCCTTGCAGTCCAAGGGTTAGGACCCCCTAAACTTAGTCAATGGCAGCTGTCATTGTTACTGTTGTCACTGCCTTTCCCTCTGCCTCTCGGGGACCCTGTCCCTGGTTCAGAATTCAAGACAAGATCTATCTGGGCTCAGATGCTGGGCCTCAATGCCCCCAGGAGCTCCAGGAATATGAGGTGCCCCCTAGAGATCTCTCCCTAACTTATAGATGGCAAGAGAAATGGAGAAGTGGAATGGTCCCAAATGGTGTTCCCGGATGGAGAATGAGGAAGTGAGAGGCTTGCTGTCAGGCTAGTTATGAGCCACCCTGATCAGGAGAAAGGACTTCGGGGCCCTTTGACAAGAAGGGGGGCTCTAGCATCCTACTATGCACCCAAAGCCCCACCCTCATCACTTGTGTCCAGCCCTATGAGCTGTGTGACCCATTGAGGCCTTCTCCACTCAGGGACCCCTGCAAGCTGGCCTAGGCCCAGGGCTGGAGGGGAAGAAGTGGGACAAGGGAAATCCCACCCCCACATTTGACACATCACACCCCTCCGTTAGCAACTACAGCAGCTGACCACCCCCCACCCCCACCCCGCCTGCAGACTTAGGCTTCTCTTACACAAGACTGCAGAGCAGCGGCCCAGATCTCCCACCTCTGAGCTCCAAGCTCACCTCCTGTTTCCAGGGGCCCACCCACGACCCCATGGGATCTCACAGCCCCTCTACTTGTGACCTCTCCTGCCTGCCTCACCCACAGCCCGAGATGTGAAAACTTCCTGCCAGCTGGAAGCTCCCGGGGGCAAGGCTGGAAGCCTGTGTCCTGATGCATCCTCTCTGCAGGTAGCAGAGCAGCGCCCAGGGACTGCCATGGTTGTATGAGCCAGAAGCAAGTCCAGAGCCTTCGGGGATGTGGATATCAGCACAGGGCTGACACCAGGCACTCGGGGATGGGGGTGACAACTGAGGGACTGGAGGTGGCACAAACCCAAGCCCATGGGAGGGTCTCCTGGCCAGGAATCAGTCACAGCAGATACCAGCAGACAGGCCTGGCTGGAGGTCAGAGTCCTGCCACCCTTCACCCAGTCCCTCTCCCTGCCCCTCAGACACTCTCCCACCAGGAGGCTGGCTATCTATGCCCCAGTAAGTTTTAATAAGCGGCCCCTCCCCTTGGTAGGGCTCAGAGGGGAGGTTTTGTCCTGCTCACTCCAGTTTCTTGGCCTCCTCTCCTCTCACTGACCAGCTGACCACTCTTCTTCCTGTTTCACCCTCTCTTCTCCCACCCATCCTCACTCAAGCCCCTCCCCATGCCCACCATGAGCAGCTTCTGAGGCACCTCTGGGCACCAGCCTGGCTCTGCTTTGCCTGAAAGGGGAGGGTCTCTGGGTCATTTGTTTAAAAAAAAAAAGAAAGGAAAAGGAAAAGATACCAGGTCAGCCCAGCCCTGAGCACAGAAAGGAGGCATGCCAGGGAGAGACAGACCAGCAGAAAAGAACTTGCTGGCACCTCACATCACAGAAAGCTTAGGATAATGACCTTTACTCTTGGACTGGACTAAACCCCATGATGCTCTGACCAAACTCTGCTAAGAACTGACCATGTCAGAGCCCTGTGATGGGGCAATCAGAGAGAGGAAGCACAGGCTCTGCGTGGGGAACTTCCAGTCCGATGGGCGCAACACAGACCCCCACGCACAAGGGAAATCCCCAGTCTGGGGGCTGGGTGGGTATCCTCTGCTTGAGAGGATCCCAGTCCATTGGGAGGGCTCAAGCACCTACCCAGACGGGTACCCAGTCTTGGCTCTCTGGTAGGGTAAGGGCTTGGGGTTAGTTTGGGAAGCCCTTGCAGAAGGAAGGGTTTTGGTAGGATTGTGAGGAAGGAGACACATATCTTGGCCCAGAGAAGGACATCAAAGACCCTACATTCTCAACCCCTTCACTACAGGATGAGAAATTGCAGGCCAAAAAGAGTCGAAGATTAGCTTAAGGTCCCAAAACCCGTACTGGGACAGGCCACTGCCCTGCCACTCTCTAGACGGGTAAAGGCAAAGGAGCAGCCTGGTGCCACTGGAGGCCAAGCCAGGGAAAGGCATGACTGAGAGGAGTGGGGCAGAACCCAGGGCGGAGACAGGAAAGCCTGAGTCCAGTTGCAACAATAACCTCACACGGATCACTGCAGCTTTCAAAGCTTTTGCACATAAACCATCACATTTCTGGACTGCCCACCTCCTTCATTTTACAGATGGGGAAACTATGGCACTGAGAACACAGATGGACAGATGCCCAGTGCCCAGACCCGCACTTCCGCACCAAACCTCAACCTGATGAAACTACCATCCTATTATATGGAGGAGGTCACTGAGGGGCCTTGGCACCAGTTCAAAGCTAGGGGGAGAACTAAAGCCATTTGGGAATGAGGTGAGGAGGCCAGCCTGGGGTCATGGGGCAGAGAAGGTGACTACAATCTAAGCAGTGTTTAAGAGAAAGGAGGATGGGTACTGAGGCCTGGAGAAACAAGAGGAAGTGGTGGGGAGAAGAAATGGGAGGAAAAGAGGGATGCCAAAGGAGGGGTAGAGAACAGGGAGACCCTGGTCATGCAGGGAGGTGGTGGGCAAAGTTTTAGATACCCTAGATATGCAGGGAGCTTTTGGCAGCTGGGAGTTGGTAAATGGCAATGTTAGAGACTCAAGACCAGAGCAGGAGAGGGCTGGGGTGACCACCAGACAAGCCATTGGACGAGGAGGCCCCAGGAGAACTTCCCTTAATTGAGGGGGGTGCGGTGGCCAGAGCAGCACGGAGATTGAGTAGTCCTGTCCCACGTCCTCTGGGAGAAGAGGAGAGGAAGAAGCCCAGCCCTCACAGTAAGGGTAAGGGAGCCCCAGCCCTGTCAGCAAGAAACTACAGCATGGTGGCCTGACTGTGCCCCCTATTTCCACCCACTCTGAGAGAAGGGGCTACAATCAAGACCCGGGGAGGAGACCAGGCCCAATATTTTATAGAAGAGGAAATGCAGGCTTAGAGGGGAAGTGACTTATCTACCATCCCACAGAAGTGCAAGGCCTGGCCCCCAGCTGCTCCTGGACAGTGGTCCCAGGAAGCAGGGAGATGAGCACGGATGGGGACACAGACAGTCTGGTCCTCAGCTGGCCAGGGTTGCCCCAAGAGTGAAGGTTTCATCTTTCCTCCCCACCTATCCAGGCAAAGACATAGCCCCTCCCCTGGGTTTGGGAGGGGCAGAAGCTGAGTCCCCCTTGGGGGACCAGAAGCAAAATCCTCTAGTCTCAGCAAGCCCCTCCCTAGTTTATTCATTCCACAGTCACACATTAAGTGCTGGCAGTGTGCCTGGAAGAGGGGGCTACTGAGAGAACTGAGTTTGCAAGTAAAGGGCGGGGGTCACAGAGTGCTTGACCACACTCCAGACCGTGAAGGTCCTGAGGGGAATGAGGGAGGCTCAAGGACCACTGCTGCTCCAGCTGCCCAGTGCCTCCAGAGAATCAGCCCTCCAGGGATGTGAGGATGGCAGAGGCAGGGATCAGCCCTGATCAGGGCCTGACAACTAATCAGGGAAGAAGCTGGACCCATTAGGGATAAAGGACCTACAGGGATTTAGGGGAGAAAACGCAACTTCTTCAGTCCTCCGGCCGCCAGATAGGGTCATAGCCTCAAGATTCCTTGAGACAAGGATTCCAGAACCCACAGACCCACAACACACACACACACACACACACTGTGCCCTTTGAGAATCCGACGTGGACAGCCCAGGGAGTCAGTGATAAAAAGGGTTCGAGCCCAGCGACTCAGGCTACTTTTAGCAAGTCATCAAACTCACCGGAGTCTCAGTCTCCCCNCACACACACACACACACACACTGTGCCCTTTGAGAATCCGACGTGGACAGCCCAGGGAGTCAGTGATAAAAAGGGTTCGAGCCCAGCGACTCAGGCTACTTTTAGCAAGTCATCAAACTCACCGGAGTCTCAGTCTCCCCATCTGTCCAATGGGATCAACCAGCACCACCACGACCACAGTTGGTGGGAGAAGACAGAAAACACGAAGGAGAATCGGTCTGCGTTCCCTTACTCCCGCTCCTGCCTCATCTCATCGGGCCTAGGCTCTGCCTGGGGGATTGGCGTGGACAGGGTGGGTGGGGGTGTCCGGAGACTCGCCGCAAGAGAAGGGCTAGCTGGAACAAGGGCCTGAGCCAGGGACCCCAACCGCCGCAAGAATCTCAAAGACCCCAGCCCAGGCCCCCCGACTGGCCCGGGCCTCACCTCCTCTTCCATGACGAGTCCGCTGAGGTCCGGCTGCTCGACCGCTCGGCCGCTCACTCCCGGCGCCGCGCGGTCTCCGATACCTCCATCAACCGCCGGCCGGGCGGCGGCTCTGCGCGTTCTGTCCCGCTGGCTGCCGGGGGCCCAAGAAACTTCGGAGACCGGGGCCGGGCCGAGGGAGGAGCCTGGGCGGGGCCCGGCGGGGGCTTGGGACTTGGATGGAGGAACCCGAGCTGGAGGAAGACAGAGGGGACCGGGCGGAGAGAGGTCCCCCTGACCCGCGGAAGGACAGGGACTGGAAAGGAATAAGGGGTGCGGGGACCGGCAGGGGGAGGGAAGAGAGGAGGGGGCTTCCGGCCAGAGGCGGAGGCGAGGGGAACAGGCGGGGTCCGAGGGCGGGGCCGGGGTGGGGCAGGACCGAGCGAGCCCCCGAGGTGCTGACTGCTCCAGCCTTTGAGATCTGACCGAGTGGGCTGCGGTTGCCAGACTGGGCTAACCGGCCGGGACTGCCCAGAAATGGGGGCAATCAAGAGATTCCTTCTTTCCTCCCTGACCCTGGGGTAGTGACAACGACCTGGTCCTCCTCCCCGGAATCTCCTGGCAGGGCGGCGCCTGGAGCTCGGATCCCGAGAGAGTCGTATAACGGGAAGACCTGGGGCTGGGGGTCTGGACTCCCGCGTCCCTTTGCGGGTGGAGGTCTGCCTCTGGCTCTCAGGGCCAGAGGTCCTGAGAGGGCCACAGGTCCCCAAATCAGTGTTCTCCTGCCCTAGCTGGGCACTGCTCAGAACTGTCCACCTCTCTAATTCCTGTATCTGAGGGGTCCCCCCACCCCCATCCAGCAGTGAATCTTGCAGCCTTGACAGCCTTGCTGGGAAGTGAAATGTAAGGATAATGGTGTTAGTTAGACCTTGTGTCCTCACTTTACACTTAAAGAAACAGAGATCTACAGAGAAAAGGTGACTGACTATATCCCAACCTCCAGCACCTTCACACATGCACGCGCGCGAGCACACACACACCTCTTCCCTCTTAGCTCTCTGGGTCAACCCTGCCTAATGCCTCTGCAGGAAGAGTTAAGTGTGGGTGGAATCAATGGTGACCTCCTTTGGCTCTGGCTGCCATAGCAGCAGCCGTGCCAGATGACCCAGCTTCCCCTTTCACTGCCTTCTACTGGCCCTCAGACTTCCGAGGCACTTCCAGCCAGCATGGAAAAGGGCATCCTGGAGCTCCAGGACCAAGGAGAAGGAAGATGGGGTCATACTTTTTCTTCATACCTGTACCTGGTTTCCTTCATCTAAAGGGATAAAGAAAACCCAGCTTGGGGAAACAGTCAGTGTACATGGCAACAACCTCTTAAAGCCACCACATGGTATAAGTCCCTCAACCTGCAGAACTGTGCAGCTGGTGTACCCAATGCCTGAGGACTCAGAAGGTCCTGTATCTAGAAACTCAGGTTCCACCTGCCTGAGATCAGAGACCCTGGGGAATTCATGTGGTTGCATAGAAGCAACTCATGGTGGGGGTGGAGTGGGAGTGAGGTCAGTTCTGAAATTTAGTCATCTCTGTTGCTACTGAGAGTGAGCCACTGATCACCACTTGGTCTCTGTTTTTCCCCATCCAGCCTATGCTGTCCCTCTAGTTGTTGCCTCCACACTACACACATTCTTTCCACACGAATATTTTCTTTGCCGTGATTATTTGTCAGGCCCCGCACTAATGGCTGAAGATAACAGAAGGACCAAGTGTCCTTGGGCTTTATCAAGAGAGAAAGGCATGTAAACAGAGAAAACTATGTGTTAAATATAAGAGAAAATGCATAGAGGAAGGGCACCAAAACTGAGACAGAACAGTATTCCAGGCAGAGGGAACAATGTGAGCAATGGTATGGAGGCAGGAAACAGGTGTGTGTGTGTGTGTGTGTGTGTGTGTGTGTGTGGATGTGGATGCAGGGAGACCAGGCTGGAGAAGAAGACAGAGCTCCATACAGTGAGGACCTTGAAGGTCATTTTAACCTCAGGGCAATGGGATGTCATTGAAAGTCTAGGGCCTTGGAAGGGATGGAGTCTGTTTTGCATGTATGCCATTTGATCAACAAAGTTTATTGAGTGCCTCTGAAGTGGTATGTTTTCCAATACATCATCCTGGCATTTGTTCACTCAAAAGAACTTAGGACACCTCTGATAGCTGCTCAGTCTACTAAACTCTTCACATATATTTCATTTAATTCTCACAAAAGTAGGTTCCCATCCATGAAATAGATAGAATTTTTATCCTCATTTTACAAATCAAGAATTCAAAGCTTAGGGGCTTCTCCAGTGACTCAATTCAGTTCAGCTCAGTCATGTCCAGCTCTTTGCCACCCCATGGACTGCAGCATTCCAGGTTCCCTGTCCATCATCAACTCCCAGAGCTTGCTCAAACTCCTGTCCATTGAGTTGGTGATGCCACCCAACCATCTCATCCTCTGTCATCCCCTTCTCCTCCTGCCCTCAATTTTTCCCAGCATCATGGTCTTTTCCAATGAGTCAGCTCCTCGCATCAGGTGGTCAAAGTATTGGAGTTTCAGCTTCAGCTTCAGTCCTTCCAATGAATATTCAGGACTGATTTCCTTTAGGATGGATTGGTTTGATCTCTTTGTAGTCCAAGGGACTCTCAAGAGTCTTCTGTCTGGTGGCTCAGTGGTAAAGAATTTGCCTGCCAATGCAGGAGACATGGATTTGATCCCTGATCCAAGAAGATCCGACACGCCAAAGAGCAACTAAGCCTGTGCACCACAACTATTGAGCCTGTGCTCTAGAGCCTGGGAGCCACAACTACTGAGCCTGCGTGTGGCAACTACTGAAGCCTTGCGCCCTAGAGCCCGTGCTCTGCAACAAAAGAAGGCACCACAATGAGAACCCCCTCACACTGCAACTGGAGAGTAGCCCCTGCCCACCACAACTAGAGGCAAGCCCTCATAGCAACAAAGATTCACCTCAGACAAAAAAAAAAAAAAGAATCCAAAGCTTGGACCTGTTTAAGATCACTTGACTGATAAGTGGTAGCCCGAGGATTCAAACCTCACCTGACTCCAGAGTCTGTGCTCTCTACTAAATTATGTCTTTTGGCAGCATTGTGTGACCAGGCTATTCCAAAGCCTAAGCCCTGCCTTGGAGAGGTATGAATCAGTAGGAGGGTAGACAAGTCCTGAGAAGGGGTACACCATGTGTGCTAAGCGCTGGTTTTCAGAGGGCTGGAGTGACTAAGCTGCATTCTAACAGGGTTAGATGGATGGGGGCAGAGGAGGAGTCACAGAAATTTAGGAAGTGGGAATGTCTCACAAAGAGAACTTGTAGAACACACCCTGACTTGTTAGGGGACTGTAGGCAGGTGTCTGTGGTCATATGTGTGTGATGGTGGTGGGGAGTTCAGAAAGATGTCACCAAGGAGGCAGCAGGAGCTAGAGTACTGAGCGCCTTGAATACTGACCTGGGAGACTAGAAATTTTTCCTGCAGGTAGCTGGGGGCTGCTGAAGCACTGAAGCAGGATCTGACATGGATTTTCATATTAATACCTTATTTTTGGAACTGTTGTGTGTGAGTGGGATGAATGGAGAAAGGAGCGTGGAAATATATACACTGCCATATGTGAAATAGATAGCCACTGGGAATTTGCTGTATGACTCAGGGAACTCAAACAGGGCTCTGTGACAACCCAGAAGCAGTGGGAAGGGGTTGGTGTTAGGAGGGAGGTTCAAGAGGGAGAGGACATATATATACCTATGGCTGATTCATGTTAATGTATGTCAGAGACCAACATAACATTTAAAGCAATTATCCTTCAATTAAAAATAAATTTTTTAAAAAACCAAAAAAAAAAAAGAAGAACTGGTATGTGAAGAATGGTGACAGGGCAAGAGAGACATGGAGACCCACTGGGTCAGAGGTTGTCACAGAAATCCAGGTTGGAGTTGATGGAGCCGGAACCAGGCCGGTGGTTTATACGGATGGTAGAAGCAGATTCAAGAGATAGTAGAGATAGAGAATCAGGACTTGGAGAGAATGGCTTCATTATTCGTTGATAAATATCCATTCAGTAATATCTGTTGAGAGGTTACCATGTCTCAGGCACTGTTCTAAACACAGGGCATAAAGCCATAACGTGACAAGGGTGATCTCTGCCTTCTTGAAGCCGGAAGAGAGTGATGATAGGCAAATAAACAAATGACCATGATAGCAACACAATGTGGTACGTTTTCTAAGGGAAATAAACAGGTAATAAAATAGTAATTTTAGATATGGTGTGAGTGGGCGGGGGGGAACCCCACCCACAGAGTGGAAATTTCAGCTGAGACATGAAAGATGAGAAAGAGAAAGTCCCAGAAAGAGGCAAAGGGGAGAGGGAGGCCAGTATTTCATACAAAAGAAACAGCAAACGCAAAGACTCTGGCATGGGGTCGTCAAGGAACACAAAGGAGACAAGTGTGACAGAAGCACAGTGAGTAAAGAAGAAGGTGGTAGGACTTCCCTGGTGGTCCAGTGGTTGAGAATACGCCTGCCAAAGCAGGGGACACGGGTTCGATCCCTGGTCTGGAAAGATCGCATATGCCAAGGAACAACTAAGCCCGAGCACTACAGCTATTGAGCCTGTTCTTTAGGGCCTGCGAGCCACGACTGCTGAGTCCACTCACCACCACCAACTGAAGCCTGTGCGCCTAGAGCCCTTGCTACACAAGATAAGCCCTGCCAGGAGAAGCCCATGCACTGCAACTAGAGAGAAGCTCCTGCTCGTGGCAACTAGAGAAAAGCCCGTGAGCAGCAATGAAGACCCAGCACAGTCAACAAATTAAATCAATAAATCTTTAAATAAAACAGAAGAAGAAAGTGGAAGATTTGAGGTCACAGTGGAAGAAAGGGAGAGAGTTGGCCTCAGGCTATGGTAAGGAGGACTAGCCTAGGAAGGCATTGAAAGCCTTTAACTAGAGCAGTAGCAACATCTGATTTACGTGTTTGTAAAGATCCCACCTGCTGCTGTTTGGAGAAAGGATTGTAGGGGGGACAGAGCAGAATCCAGGAATCCAGTGAGATTATGAGTCATCTGCTCTAATCCAGGGAGCTTCCCAGGTGGCACTAGTGGTAAAGAACCTGCCTGCCAATGCATGAGACTCGGGTTTGACCCTTGGGTTGGGAAGATCCCCTGGAGGAGGGCATGGCAACCCACTCCAGTATCCTTGCCTGGAGAATCCCATGGACAGAGGAGCCTGGTGAACTACAGTCCATGAGGTTGCAGCATCAGACACAACTGAAGCAATTTAGCACGCACGCATCCTGTAATCTAGGGGAGATCTGACAGGCTGCTAACTCTAGGTTGTGGTGTGGGGATGGTGGGAAATGAATACATTCAAAATACATTTTGATAACCTATAATAGAAAAAAATCTGAAAAAAGATATCATATATATATATATGTATCACTTTGCTATGCTTGAAACATTTTAAATCAACTATACTTCAAATTTTTCTTTATTCATTCAACTAATGAAGGACATTTATGTTGTTTCTATGTTTCGGCTATTGTAAAAAGTGCTGCTATGGACATTGAGGTGCATATATCTTCTGGGGATTTGTTGCTGTTGTTTCATGTATCTTTTTGAATCAGAGTTTTCTCCTGATATATACCCAGGAGTGGGACTGTTTGGATCATACGGTAACTCTATTTTTAGTGTTTTTTAATTTTTATTTTTTAAAATATATTTCAGTGATACTTTTTAAAAAATTTTTATTTATTTATCTTATTTCTGGCTGCACTGAGTCTTCATTGCTGTGCTTGGGCTTTCTCTACTTGCACTGATCAACGGCTGGGCTACTCTCTAGTTGCAGTGTGTGGGCTTCTCATTGAGGTGGCCTCTCTTTTTGCAGGGCATGGGCTCTAGTGCATGTGGGCTTCAGTAACTATGGCTCTAGAGCACGGGCTCAGTAGTTGCGGTTCATGGGCCCAGTTGCCCCGCAGCACGTGGGATCCTGCAGACCAGGGATGGAACCCGTGTCCCCTGTGTTGCACAGAGGATTCCTAACCACTATAGAGAACCTCTGTACAGCTTCCATTTTCCATAGTGACTTTGATAAGGACAGAGTAAAAGGATAAAGGAGGTGATTAAATAGTTAATTCCACCAGGGGATTGTAGGTAGAAAAAATAGAGGAGACCCCTGGAAGTTAATGATTACTAAAGAGAGCAGGTTTGCTTAGCCACAAACCAAGTAGCCTTGCTTAGCAACAAAATCATGCAACAAAAGCACAAGATATGCCCCAAATAATAAAACGATGGTGGCATGAGGCACACATACTGCCCAGGGAGCCCTCGGACATGTTCTCTGGACACATAAAGCATGACCATGTAGGGACAAGAAAATTCCCCTGCCCACCCTAGAGGAGAAGCTAATGATGGGATCATGACATCTACTCAAGAGTGACAAAGAAGTTCTTCTCCTCCTCCCTACTTTTCCTTTGATTGTAAAACTGTAGCCCAGTAAGTTCTCAGCAGCATGCCCTCATCCGCCTGCTTGTAAGCCTGACAAGCATCCTATTGTAATAAATCACTTCTTATCTATCACGCTGCCTCTCAATGAAATCTTTTCTGCACTGAGACATAAAGGACTATGGTACTGGCAGCTCTCTGGAGCTCCCCTCCCCAACAAACGACCCCAAACAGTTTCAGCTGTAACAATTTACATTCCCCCCAACTGTGTACATTCTCCACACCCTGTCCAGCATTTGTTGTTTGTGGATTTTTTAATGATGGCCATTCTGACTGGTTTGATACCTCATTGTAGTTTTTATTTGCATTTATCTGATAATTAGTGATGTTGAACATCTTTTCATATACCAATTGGCCAGCTGTATGTCATCTTTGGAGAAACGTGTATTTAGGTCTTCCTCCCAGTTTTTGATTGGAGAAGGCAATGGCACCCCACTCCAGTACTCTTGCCTGGAAAATCCCATGGACGGAGGAGTCTGGAAGGCTGCAGTCCGTGGAGTCACTAAGAGTCGGACACGACTGAGCGACTTCACTTTCACTTTTCACTTTCATGCATTGGAGAAGGAAATGGCAACCTAATCCAGTGTTCTTGCCTGGAGAATCCCAGGGACGGGGGAGCCTGGTGGGCTGCCGTCTATGGGGTCGCACAGAGTCGGACACGACTGAAGCGACTTAGCAGCAGCAGCAGCAGCCCAGTTTTTGACAGGGTTGTTTCGGGGTTTTTGTCATTAAGTTGTAAGAGCTGTTTGTATACTTGAAAAGTAAGCCTTTGTCAGTAGCATCATTTGCAAATATTTTCTCCCAGTACGTAGATTTCATTTCCATTTTGTTTATATCAACTATAGCTCAATTTTAAAAAACAAAACAAACATTTTGGAGGGGGAAACAATATTTTTCAATGGTTAGCTGGATGTTGTAGGTGAAGAAGGGATCAAGAATATGGTGTGGTTTTCAACTCGAGCTAAAAATGGAGGTGCCATTTATAGAGATGAAGACAAGAGAAAAACAAGTTTATATGGTATTGGAAAATGAAAGCCGCTCAGTCGTGTCCGACTCTTTGTGACCCCATGGACTATATAGTCCATGGAATTCTCCAGGCCAGAATACTGGAGTGAGTAGCCTTTCCCTTCTCCAGGGGATCTTCCCAACTCAGGCATCGAACCCAGGTCTCCCGCATTGCAGGGGAATTCTTTACCAGCTGAGTTATCACGGAGGAGGAGATTAAAATCTGTTTTGGAGAGAGTGAGTTTAACATACCATTTAGGCATCTGTGTGGAGATAGCATCAGGAGGACAAATGAATATGGTCTGGAGATCAGAGGAGAAGGGCAGGCGGGGGTCATAATATGGAGAATCAACATGTAGCTAATAATTAATCCGTGGGATTGGATAAAACGCGAGGGAAAAAAAAAAAAGGTCCTCCCACATTGAGAGGGCTGGCTGAGGAAAAGGGATCAGCAAAGGAGAATGACACGAAGCCGCCGTATGTAGGAAAAATGAGGGAATGTGTGTTGTGGAAGTTGAGAGTATTTTGATAAGGGAGAATCAGAATCACCAGTACCGGAGGTTCAATAAAATGAGTGTCAGCTGCCCCAAAGAAGAAGCGGTGCGAGGTGAATTCGTGCTCCGTAAGCAGGAGAAGGCAATAGCAAGCCACTCCAGTACTCTTGCCTAGAAAATCCCATGGATGGAGGAGCCTGGTAGGCTGCAGTCCATGGGGTCGCTAGAAGTCGGATGCGACTGAGCGACTTCACTTTCACTTTTCGCTTTCACACAATGGAGAAGGAAATGGCAACCCACTCCAGTGTTCTTGCCTGGAGAATCCCAGGGACAGGGGAGCCTGTTGGGCTCCTGTCTATGGGGTCGCACAGAGTCGGACACGACTGAAGCGACTTAGCAGCAGCAGCAAGTAGGAAGACTACGAAACACCCTTTCAAGCTCCTCTGCAAGACTGTGTAAGCCTAGGGCTGTAAAGGTGGAGAGAGCACGGCGAGAAAGGATCATAAAGGGGAAGGGCTGGTTCTTTTATGTATCAAAAGAGAAAACGCCTAACAGTGCAATTAGTAAACCACCCCGGTCTGTGTTGATGCCGTCATTATTAGTGAGTCGGAGACTGGACTGAGACCGCCAAGTGGGAGAAAGCAGGTAAGATGAACAGAGAGCGTTCTGGAGGAGGAAATGTCATAATGAAGAAAATCCATTCCTCCAGACAGCTTGTGTTAAAACCAGGCTTTGGGTTAGGCGAGGAGACCAGGGAGCAGTGTTGCGCTTCACTTGGAACTGACCCCGCGGCGGCAGCAGTGAGCAGAAGACCTGCGGATGCAAAAGCTGCGCGCAGCGGGAAAGGAGGAAGTCCGGTCACGATGAGAGCGATTCCTCTGCCTCCGCCTCCCTCTTTCATCAGCCAATCAAGATCCAGCTGAAGCCCCGTGGCGCTGGGGCGGGGAGGAGGACGGAGCCTGAGGACCGTTAATTCATCGCCAAGCGGTGTCCAGCTTTCCTCTGTCCAAGGACTCACTGTTTAACCTGATGGGCAGACAACCACTTTGGGAAAAGCTCTTGCAATTTCATATAAAACTAAATGTAAACTCCAAGACTCAGCAATTTTTCACCTAGGTATTTTCCCAAGAGAAAATAAAGCATAAATACCACAAAATCCAGATATCCATCAACAGGAAAATGGATAAACTGTAGTATATCCATACAATGCAACACAACTCAGCATTAAAAAGGATCAAATTACTCATACACTCAGCAACATGGATGAATCTCAAAATCATGATGCGTGAAAGAAGCCAATACAAGAATATATATTGTATAATCTGTGCATTTCACTAAATGTAAAGTTTACATTAAAAAGGTAGGCATAAACTGTAGCTGATTCTATGCCTGTTGAAGTGTTTAGATGTGAAATATACTGTTATCTGGAACTTTGAACTGCATCACAAAAGATGGATTAATGAATTCGGGGATGGATAGATGTGTTAAAACAAATACTTCCCTGAGGGCTCAGCCAGTAAGGAATCTGCCTGCAATGTGAGAGACCTTGGTTCTATTCCTGGGTTGCAAAGATCCCCTGGAAAAGGGAATGGCAACCCACTCCAGTATTCTTACCTGGAGAATTCCATGGACAGAAGAGCCTGGCAATCTATAGTCCATGGGGTCGCAAAGAGTCAGGCACGACTGAGCTACTAACACACAAAACAAATACAGCAAAATATTAATTGTAGAATCTTGATGGTAGGTATATGGTATTCACTGTAAAAGGCTTTCAATCTTTCTGTACATGTTAGAATATATTTTCAGAATAAAATATTTGGGGTCCCAGGGGCTGAGAACAGAGGAATGGGAGTTATTGTCTCAGTTCAGTTCAGTCACTCAGTCGTGTATGACTCTTTGCAACCCCATGAACAGAAGCACACCAGGCCTCCCTGTCCATCACCAACTCCTGGAGTCCACCCAAATCCATGTCCATTGAGTCGGTGATGCCATCCAACCATCTTATCCTCTGTCATCCCCTTCTCCTCTTGCCCTCAATCTTTCCCAGCATTGGGATCTTTTCAAATGAGTCAGCTCTTCACATCAGGTGGCCAAAGCATTGAAGTTTCAGCTTCAGCATCAGTCCTTCCAATGAACACCCAGGACTGATCTCCTTTAGGAATGACTGGTTGGATCTCCTTGCAGCCCAAGGGACTCTCAAGAGTCTTCTCCAACACCACAGTTCAAAAGCATCAATTCTTCAGTGCTCAGCTTTCTTCATAGTCCAACTCTCACATCCATACATGACCACTGGAAAAACCATAGCCTTGACTAGACGGACCTTTGTTGGCAAAACTTGCTTTTTCAATGATTCAGCAGATGTTGGCAATTTGATCTCTGGTTCCTCTGTCTTTTCTAAAGCCAGCTTGAACATCTGGAAGTTCACGGTTCACGTATCGCTGAAGCCTGGCTTGGAGAATTTTAAGCACCACTTTACTAGCGTGTGAGATGAGTGCAATTGTGCGGTAGTTTGAGCATTCTTTGGCATTGCCTTTCTTTGGGATTGGAATGAAAACTGACCTTTTCCAGTCCTGTGGCCACTGCTGAGTTTTCTAAATCTGCTGGCATATTGAGTGCAGCACTTTCACAGCATCATCTTTCAGGATTTGAAATAGCTCAACTGGGATTCCATCACCTCCACTAGCTTTGTTTGTAGTAATGCATCACCTCCACTAGCTTTGTTCATAGTGATGCTTCCTAAGGCCCACTTGACTTCACATTCCAGGATGTCTGATCTAACGGGTACAAAGTTTCTGTTTCAGAATAATGAAACTTTTCTGAAAATAGTGGTGATGGTTATACAATATCTGAATGCAGTTAATGGTAAAGGATTGTATACTGAAAAATAGTATGGTGAATTTTATGTTATGTATATTTTACAATTAAAAAAAAAATTTGAGGGCATTCCCTTGTAGTCCAGTGGTTATGACTTGGGGCTTTCACTGCAAGGGGCTGGTTTAGATCCCTGGCTGGTGAACTAAAATCCCGCAAGCTGCATGGTGAGTCCAAAAGGAAAAAATATTGGGGGAAAATTCACGTGGAAGTCTCCATGCTTTCTCTAGAACCAGTCTGGGATACGACACAGAGAGAAGGGAGAAGGGAGCAGGCTGTGTGAGTGTGCTGGGCCTACTTTGAACACAGGGTAGTGGGCAGAGAGAACACAGGCTTTGGAAATAGACACAGACATACATTCATAATCCCAGCTTTCATTTTCTAGCTCATGATTATATTTGTTTCTTATTGTTATAGCTACTGTAACAAATTACCACAAATTTGGTGGCTTAAAACAACACAAACTTATTATCTTGCAGTTCTGGAAGCCTAAAATGTGTCTCATTGGACTAACATTAAGAACTGTGTTCCTTCTGGCGAATCTAGAGGCGAACCCACTTCCTTGAGCCTTTTCCAGCTTCAAGAAACCTGCATCCCATATGGCTTGGTTCATGGCCCTTTCTTCCATTTTCTAGGCTAGCAGTAACACCTTCAAATCAGCCTTTCTCTCTCTTTCACACACACACAAACACACACATGTCCACTTATT
This sequence comes from Cephalophus harveyi, assembly GCA_006410635.1. NCBI lineage: Eukaryota > Metazoa > Chordata > Mammalia > Artiodactyla > Bovidae > Cephalophus > Cephalophus harveyi. Next base: position 190,258 of record SJYT01068745.1, read on the forward strand.
CATCACATCTCCTCTGACTCTCTAGCCTCCCTTATAAGAATCCTAATTGAGCCTACCCAGACAACCCAGGGTAGTCTCCCCATGTCAAGATCCTTAATTTATCACATCTGCAAATTCCCTTTTGCTATGTAAAGTAACATACAAAAGGAATCTGATGATTAGGATGTAGACATATTTGGCGGGGTGGGGGGGGATCATTATTCTGCTTACAACAGTGATATTAAATTTTTTTCTGTGCCACTAGTAGTCATATGTCAAAACAACATTTAAGAGGAAAAGTATTTTTCATTTTTATTTTTTCCTAACAGATTTATTGAGATACAATTCACATACCATACAATTTAAAGCAAATAATTTGATGGTTTTTAGTATAGTCATAGTTATGCATTTTCATCTTTCTCCATTTTTAAATATAAGGAAACAAAGGCTTGAGACATTAAGGAAACTTGCTTAGAGACATTAAGGAAATATCAAACCTGCAGGTCTGGTGTAACAAAGCGCCTTTCAGGAGCTGAGATTCCAGTTCAGGCCTGGACTCCCTTCACCAGGTTAGACCAGCCTCTGTCTCTCTTTCTCTCTGGGAGCAGCGTGGTGTAGTAGTTAAACTAACAGGCTTAGACTTGGCTTCCAGGGTTTGTTTTGCTATCTATAAGCTATGTGACATCTGGTAAAACTTCCTGGAGCCTTGGTTTCCTTATTTGAAAAATGTGGGCAATTCAATAAATGAGTGAGCTGACTCACCTGTAAGATGCCTTCTAGCTAGTCATTCCAAGATTTAATGAGGGAAAAGAAAATTAAAAACAAATTCCCTATGCATTCAGTGCAACGAGAGGGACACGCATTCCCTGAAGACAGAGGCTCGCTCTCTTCCCTTGTAGTCTCTGAGCACTTGGTCACAGGTCTCAGTTCTTCAGTGATGTGTCTCAGACGGATGGGAAAGACAAATGAGTAAAATGACACAAAGACCGATAAGCGTTGAAGGAACTGGGGGTGGCGGGCACCGGGAGCAGCAGGTCTCGGTCAGGGGGCGAGGGCTGGGGGGCGGTCTACCCGGAAATGGACAAAGGTCCCGTGAGTGTAAACAGAGATGGGAGGGATCTGAGGCAGCTCTTCCCCAAGGCCAAGTTCAGCCGCCTTGTGAGGGCTAGAGGGGAGGAGGTCTGTGTTGGAGGCAAGGTCTTGAAAATAAATCTTCAGAGAAGAGATTGGTGACACTAATCCACGCGGGGCCCAGCTGCAGTCTCCGTCCCCTCCCACCACATCCACTCGTCCGCGCGACTTGGTATGCTCCGCCACCACAATAAGCCTCCTTCCTCTGGCGTGCTATTGGTACAGCCCAAGCTCTGAGGGTAGAAACGCAAGAAAGACACGCCCCCTTGTCACGCCCGCTTTCTCTGATTGGCTAGAAAATTTAAAGATCCTGCAGGTGATAGGATGATTCTCTACTCCTAGAATTTGAAAGTTTCCAGTGTGCTACTTTTGCCTGCAGGCCGACTTTTCTCAAACTGGTTCGTCCGAGTGCCGGCACAAGTGAGTGTCCACCTGATCCCAGACGTGGGAGGCAGAATGTTCTTCTTCAGGGGGTTCCTGCCGGGAGGGTGCATACGAATGAATCAGACGGCGCGTGGACTTGTTCCCGGAAGCCAGGGTCCCTCTGCTATTTCCGTAGCCAAATAATTTCTACTTCCACCCCCCTTAGAGATGGGAAGCACCAGAGCTTCCGAATCACACGATCCCTGACTCCTACCAGCCGTTGTGGTCTCTTTCAGCCTGTTTTCCACTTCTATACATGGGAAATAGTGACACTAGCTTGGCTGCATATAAACCGGTGAAGGTAGCTGGGAGAGGGAAGGCTCTGATAACATATCAGTCTTGTTTACCTCCACAAGTGGGAGTCTCCTGCTTCCTTGCGGAGAGGACTCAAAATTCCCGTGCCCGCCCTGGGTCTCTTAGAAGCAAGCTTCTATTCTGTTCAGGGGCTCCCTTCTTCTGTGGTTCTTGTCGGACAGCAGAGGTTCCCAATCCTTGGTGAGCTTGACGTTGTCCATCCGCAGCTGTGGAAATTATTGTGTGGGAGAGAAATGTCTAGGAGAATTTTCTGTTTGCCCCAGGGTGCTCTTACAGTCTCCGTGACCTCTTTGTGTTACCAGTGACAGCCCTGGGACCCTTTGTGGCTTACCTATGATGTCCCCTGAGTCCCTGTGACGCCTGTGCTCCGGTCTTTTTGCAGACCTGCAGAGGCGGCGGCGATGCTTTCGGGCACCCAGGCAGCGGCCGCAGAATGCGAGGACGGAGAACTGCGGTGCCGTGTGGCTGTGGAGGAGCTGAGCCCCGGTGGACAGCCGCGAAGGCGCCAGTCCCTACGCACGGCGGAGCTGAGCCTGGGTCGTAACGAGCGCGGCGAGTTGATGCTAAGGTTGCAGGCTGCCGGGACCGCTGGGCGGCCGCGCTGCTTCCCCGTGCGCGCCGCGCGCCTCTTCACCCGCTTCGCTGCAGCCGGGCGCAGTACTCTGCGGTTCCCCACCGACAGCACTCCCCGGGCCAGCGCTGTCCAGCTGCTGCTCTCCGATTGCCCCCCGGACCGCCTGCGCCGCTTCCTGCATACGCTGCGCCTCAAGCTGGCTGCAGCCCCGGGTCCCGGGCCGGCCTCCGCCCGCACACAGCTGCTTGGCCCGCGGCCCTGCGACTTCATCAGCATCAGCCCCGTGCAGCCCGAGGAGTTGCGGCGCGCGGCGGCCACCCGGGTCACGGATACCACGCCGGTGAAGCAGCCCACGGAACCTCCGGCGGGAGCCAAGCCCCGCACCGTGAGGACAGGAAAACGGGGGTCGCCTTGGGGAGTGGGAGATGGAAGAGACCGAGGAAGCCCAAGTTTAGGGGGAAGATGGTGGTGGTATTTGAGATGGCTGCTGATTACTTCAGAGGAAATATTCATCAGGCTTCTGAGACTAAAGGAAATAAGGGAATTGTGCGTGTGTTTCTCATAGTGCAATCCTTGAGACTGAGCAATGAGAATAGGAAAAATGGGCTTAGGTCATGTTAAAAGAGAGAGCAGAGAAGGTGCTTCAGAAGAAATGTAGGAATGAGGTCCTCCTGGAGGAGGAGAGGAGGTTTTGGAGAGAATAAAGTGATCAGCTGTGTTAGGGGCAGCCCACAGTCCAATCAGATGCGGGGAGGTGTTGGGGGACAAAGTCTGGTGGATGTGACAGTGTTCGCAAACTGAAACAGGTGGATCACAAACCACAGGGGTATGAGACTAAGCTGGAGAGAAGATGGAGATGGGGCAAAAAGGGGCCCTGGCTAAGCAGGGTTGGCTTGGGAGATTTTAGGTCAAAGAGACAGATTGTGACAGGAAGAGTTGTGAGAAGGAAGGATGGGTGAAAGGACCAAGAGAGTTAGGGAACCCAGGAGAGGATGCTGAGGAGAATCTAGACCTGCAGACAGGGGACTTTAGGGGTGATACCCAGAGTCAGTGGAGATCCAGCTTTGATCCCTTCCTCAGGGAGAGACCTGGACCCCTGCGGTTACTGGCAAGATCTCCAGGTGAGCCAAGGCTGCCCAGGGGCTCCAAGGAGAGAAGCCAGCAGAGACACAAAGGGCTACCAGACCAAGAAGGGAGGGGGTGATGCCGAGGAGACGTGGGGAGGTCCTGAGACAGCCCTCTCCCCCCAGGAAGTCACAAGGTGGCCCCTGCCTGTGAAGAGGTTGAGATTGCCTCCCACCAAACCAGAGCTTTCCAAGGAACAGGCTGCTGTCCTCAGGGCTGTCCTGAAAGGCCAGAGCATTTTCTTCACTGGAAGTGCAGGTAGTGGTGGGGCAGAGTGGGTGTGGGAAGAACAGGGGTGTGCTGGGATGGAGGAGAAGTGGCCCTGACTTTGCCCTCTGCCCAGGGACGGGGAAGTCTTACCTGCTGAAGCGTATCCTGGGCTCACTGCCTCCCACGGGCACTGTGGCCACTGCCAGCACTGGGGTGGCAGCCTGCCACATCGGGGGTACTACCCTCCATGCCTTTGCAGGTAAGTGAGAGCTCCTGGGGTTTAAACTGGGAGCAAGCCAGGCTGGTGGGAAGGGAGGGGAGGTCAGGGTTGAGACAAGGCTGTGATCTCAGCCCAGGCTGAATAGTGTCCCTCACAGGCATTGGCTCGGGCCAGGCTCCCCTGGCCCAATGTGTGGCCCTAGCCCAGCGGCCCGGTGTGCGGCAGGGTTGGCTGAACTGCCAGCGGCTAGTCATTGATGAGATCTCCATGGTGGAAGCGGACCTGTTTGACAAGCTGGAGGCCGTGGCCAGGTCAGTATGTGCAGTGAGGACTGGGTTCTGGTGGTCTTCTGGGTGGAACCCAACAACCCCAGCCCGTAGAGCACCCCGTGCTCCTCTCCAGGGCTGTCCGGCAGCAGAATAAGCCATTTGGAGGGATCCAGCTCATCATCTGTGGGGACTTCCTGCAGCTGCCACCTGTAACCAAGGGATCCCAGCTCCCGCAGTTCTGTTTCCAGGTACTGCTTGCCCTCCAGCCCTAACCCCCATGGGGGTCTGCTCTGCTCCCTGACTCCCCCACCTTGCCCCTACCAGGCCAAGAGCTGGAGGAGGTGTGTCCCAGTGACCCTGGAACTGACTGAGGTGTGGAGGCAAACGGACAAGACCTTCATTTCTCTACTGCAAGCTGTGCGGCTGGGCAGGTGGGGCCTGGTGAAGAGAGAAGGGGCCACTGGATGAGGATCCAAGCATGGATCAGAGAGGAGCACAGGGACCCAGAGAAGGGGGAGAAGTGCTTCATGACCCCATACGAGACGGTCACTCTGTGAGCATCAGCCAGCACAGGGCCTGGCACAGAGTACATTTCAGGGAATTATGGGCAGATAAAAACACTCCCATTTTATAGATGGAGAAACTAGGGTTCAAAGAGGCGAAGTGACTTGCCCAGAGTCATGGCTAATAAGTGGCTGAGCTGGAATTTGCACTCGGATCTGATGCTGAAACTCAAGTTCCTTCTACTCTTAAGAGTCCGTGGGGTCCACTGGTGCAGGAAGAGAGGTTGCAGACGTGATCCCACCCTAGCAAGGACAAAAGATTGAGATGCTATAGCTGCTCTAACACGGGAGTGGAAAGGAGGCCAAAGGACAGAAGAAATGAGCCAGAGCGGGGCCTTGAGACCCAAGTCAAACTGGGGAGGGGTGGTGGTGAGGGGCTTTCCAGGAGGCAGGTAGGAAGGTGCGCGGCACACACCAGCAGTGTAGGGGACAAGAGGAAGGCTGAGTGGCAGAGCAGTCAGAGATGGTCCCAACTTCTGCCCCCTCCTCCCACCTGAGTTGCTGCAGCGTCCAGTCTTCCCCAGGAGGAAGGCTTGAAATGGGGAAAATAGAAAGACAGGCTAGACTTTTTTTTTTCCTGTAAGGCAGCAGGCAAGGGACTAGAAAATTGTAGCCTGGAGGGTGATCAGATGATAGGGTGCCAGTATTACAGGGGATCAGCCTCAACCTCAGAGCCTCGTCTGCATCTCTAAATCTCTGGCCCGTGCTCACTCATCAGATCCAACTTCCTCAGGAGGGCAGCTAGTTCCGATCTGAGGACAGACACAGGGAAGGGTGCCTGCCTCTGATCACAGTCATGCACCATTGCTCCATGTCTGTGAGGAAGTGAGGAAGAAACAAGTTGGCCAGCCTGGGAACCAGCAAATCTTGCCCTGGTACCCCATCCAGTCCCCAGGCCTGGTCCATGGCCTGACACGTGGGCCACACGTGGGCCACATGCCCCACTTTCCCTGGTGTCCAGCTCAGCTCTGCCTGATAACCTGGCCTCCACAGGTGCTCAGATGAAGTCACCCGCCAGCTCCGGGCCACAGCTGCCCACAAGGTGGGGCGAGATGGCATTGTGGCCACAAGGCTCTGCACCCACCAGGATGACGTGGCCCTTACCAATGAGAGGCAGCTGCAGGAGCTACCAGGTGAGAAGGGAGCTGGAGCTAGGCCAGACCAGCTAGGAAAGGCCATCGGGCAGACATCTCCCCCCAACCCCTCACTCCAGGTAGCCTGGACCCTTGGTGTCATTTGAATATCTTGGCCCCCCTAGCCTTAACGGCCATAAAGTCCCCTACGTCTACAGAGGTAATTGTGACTTTGAGAGGTGTGACCTTTCCTGGGTCAAAGTCACTCAGCCAGTAAACACTAAGAATGAGACTTGAACAGGCCTCTGACTTCAGAGCCCCAGCTAGGCCTGAACTGTCCTCACTGCCTCCCCCAGGCCCTGGGTAACGTGCGGTTTTTTGGAAATTGTAGTCTGTCTGCCCGACTCTTTCCCCAGGTGAAGTTCACAGCTTTGAGGCCATGGACAGTGACCCTGAGCAAGCCCAGACCCTGGATGCCCAGTGTCCTGTTAGCCAGCTCCTTCAGCTAAAGCTGGGGGCCCAGGTGAGTGGGAAGTGGGGCCTAGACCCTGAGGGCTGGGCCTCCCAGATCCCTGCCCTTCTGTACAGGCTGCTCCATGCCCAGAGGACCCACCTGTGGCCACAACAAACTCTTTCCCTCCTGTTCCTGCCCACCCCCCTGTCCTCTTTTCCACTGCTCCCCTCTTCTCCCACTTGGCGCTCCAAGCAGTGTTGCTTTAGACAGATCACTCTCCTTTGCTGAAGCTGGGTTTCCTCATCTCTAAATTCAGAGAAGGAAACTCATGGTCCAATAGTCAAGAATTTGCCTTTCAGTGCAGGGGATGAGGGTTCAATCTCTGATTGGGGAAACTAAGATTAAACATGCAATGGGGCAACTAAGCCTGAGCACTGCAACTAGAGAGCACGCAGCCACAGCTACTGAGCCCACCTGCTTTAGAGCCCATGCTCCACACCATGCACTGCAACAAAGACCCAGCACAGCCAAAAACATTAATAAATAAATGCAGAGTAAAATACCTATCGCACACAATTGTCTTCTGTAGTGCACCCTATATTGTGAGTCTCTCCTTCTCTCCATGAGAGTGAGGGTAGCCAAATGGGGGCCTTTCCTTAGGTTTCAAAGGACCCCCAGGGGTAATTGCAGGCACAGTGGTTAGAAGAAAGCTATCACTCAAGACTGAGATTAATAAACATAACCTGTAATAGACATGGTCATTGTCAAAGCCTTGTCACCTTATTATTCTGTATCCCTTCCTTCTAAGGCAAACTGAGCAAATGCCATTCTCCTTTGACACAAGGGGAAACCTAGGGAAATAAAGCAGCTTGTTCCAGGGATCCCTGGACTCAGTGCCTCTCCATGACAGCCCCCAGCCTTGCAGCAAGGCCTGGAGCTGAGACCAGGTGTAGGGATGCACGGCTGTCTATGCTTCCTGTTTTCCTTCCCTCACAGGTGATGCTGGTGAAGAACTTGGCAGTGTCTCGGGGCCTGGTGAATGGTGCCCGAGGGGTGGTAGTTGGGTTCGAGGCCGAGGGGAGAGGTAAGTGGTGGGGAAGCAGTCCTACTGCGCGGGTTCGCAGCAGGGGCCCAGGGTTAGCGTATGGAGGAAAAAGCTAGTGTGGAAAGGTGAGGACAGGTCTCACCTTGGAGTCCTGACGTGGGAATGAAAGGTGAGACTTCTCCGCACCCCGCTCAGGGCTGCCGCAGGTACGGTTCCTGTGTGGAGTCACCGAGGTCATCCGTGCTGACCGCTGGACGGTGCAGACCGCTGGGGGCCAGCTCCTCAGCCGGCAGCAGCTGCCCCTGCAGCTGGCCTGGGCCATTTCCATTCACAAGAGCCAGGTGAGTGCAGAGTGGCACTCAGGGCAGGGTGGAGGGGGCAGGATAGGCCTGGGCACATTGAAGCGGGGGGTTCTTAAAGGCCTTGGGAGTGATGGACAATTCCAGACCAGCTGTAGAATAAACCTTTCTTTAGTACATTTCCCATCCTGCCTCATCTCTTTCCTGGACCCATATATTTCCCTTCTTTCCTCTCCTGCCATTTTCTGAGCAACTATTGGACATGTTAATTTTAACATGTTATGATCACTCTGTGAGGTATAGTTGTAAGAATCACTTCTGTTTTACAGAAGAGGAAACCAAAATCAGAGAGGTTAAATGACTCGTCCGGGGTCATACATGTAGTGCCAAGCAGAGCAAGACTCATTTCTATGCCTGTCTGACCCAGTCCTGAGCTCTTTCCTTTCACCCTTATCCCTCTGCTCTTATCTTGGATCCATATTTCCTGGACACCCCCTTAATCAGACACCAGTCATCCTGTCTCTGGCTCTGGCTCTGAACGGGGTGAGGAGATCAGGGGCCATAGCTGGGCTGCTGATGGTGGGGTCAGCTTCTTGGGCACAAGTGCATACAGGCTGAGGTGGCTCCAGCCCTGTCTCTCCCTGCCCTAGGGCATGTCCCTGGATTGTGTGGAGATATCTCTGGGCCGTGTGTTTGCCAGCGGCCAGGCCTACGTGGCCCTTTCCCGGGCCCGCAGCCTGCAGGGCCTCCGCGTGTTGGACTTTGACCCCACGGTGGTTCGCTGTGACCCCCGCGTGCTGAGCTTCTATGCTACCCTGCGGCGGGACAGGGCCCTCAGCCTGGTAAGAGGGAGTCACCCAGTGGTGGGCGGAATGTGGCCGTGGGTAGCCTGGGAGCTAGGAGGAAGGGAAGGCCAAAAACACTCGGGTAGGGGTGGCAGAGCCTCCTCTGGCTCCATTGGAGCCGAGGGCAGGAGGAAGGAGATGCTGGCCCTCCAGCTGTGATTCTAGGGGATGGTACAAGCCCACGAGTGGGTTTCTCTGCTCTGATGTAGGAGTCCCCAGATGATGAGGAGGCAACCTCAGACCAGGAGAATGTGGACCCGAACCTTTGATCTGTGAAGAGAAGACAAAGGGTGGTCTCCCCGCCTCTTGCTCCCTAGGGAGCCAGGCCCCGGGGGATCCCAGGGGGAGGGTGGTCAGTGTCCCATTCCTCCTTTGTCAGGGGCTCTCAGCCTCCGGCCAGCTTTCCATCTATTTGCCAGCTGTGCCTCAGTTTCCCCCTTGCCCTGGACGAGCTGCCTCCAGGGTCGGGAGTTGGCATGGGGCCTGCGGTGGTAGCTGGCAATATAGGACAGAGCTCTCTGTGAGCGGCCGGCCACAGGGCCACACCGTTGTGGGCGCTGCTCCCTGTGAGCTATGGAGAGGAGAGGCGGCAGGTGCTCCAAGAGGAGGAACAGGCTGTAGGGGTCCTAGCAGGGGACTCAGCTCCGAAGCAGAGACGGGAACCTGGGGGGAGTCTTCATAGCCAGATCCAGGCCAGGACAAACACCACTCTGAGCCTAACTTGAGAACATGTGCTGCAAAAATGTGCATCTATATCTTAAGCTGCTCTTTTGGGAAAGACATTGTGGGAGAATGGATATTCTCAGACTGTATTTATTTGGGACCAATAAACTGGTAAACTGTGCGAAGACTGTTTGTTGAGTCTTCTGTTCTCTTTGAGAACCCCTAGTGAATTCCCTGGTGGTCCAGTATTAAGACTGTGCTTCCACTATGGGGGTGTAGATTCGATTCCTGATCGGGAAATTAGGATCCTGCATGCCGACTGGCATAGCTAAAAATAAATACATAAAGAACCCTGCCTGGGACACTGGCTAACTCTTTCCAGGGAAGCTACCCCTGCCCTGTCTGTTTACGCAGAGGTGTCTATTATGTCCTGATGGCTGAACTCACAGCACCCTTATGCGAGGTTTTGTTAGTATCACTGGTTACTTTGCAAAACTGAGGTAGATGAGTTGTTGACTCACAGTGAAATGACAAGGTGAATCACCATTACACAACAGGTGGGCATGTTGCTGGTTGAGCTTGGTCTCCCGTGCAGGGCCTACAGCCATTGGCAAGAGGCTGAATATCCCCTCAAGCTGCAAGAAGGACCAGGGCTTCCGCCCAGAGATGAATTTCCCATCATCCTCCAGAGTCAGGCGATTGAAGATGTCTTAGAGATACAGTTATTTCTTTTGTACCCTCTCCTGGGACTCTCCTCTCTGACCCCACCCTCAACTCACACTGCTGAGACACCCCCCACCCCACCCCCAGGGGGTGGGGTGGGGGGTGTCTCAGCAGTGTGAGTTGAGGGTGGGGTCAGAGAGGAGAGTCCCAACCCCTTTCCCTTCACTAGGGACTGATTTCAGCTTTCCCTAGTCTCTGATGGACTCACTCTGCTTAAAGATGTCTTCCTCACAAGACCGCCTGGACACCAGAAAGTCCTGTCCTTAGCAATCCTCTTTCATGGTGAAGATGCTCTCCAGGAGACCCCTAGAGGAGGGAAAACTGGTTCCCTAGAAGGGAGATCCCCAGACATCCCTGTCCCTCAGGCCAGCTCATGAGAGTAGACTGACTCATGAGGGAGGTATGCAAGGAAACTCCCAGTTCTTTATTTTCTTGGCATCTCATTTAATCTAACTTAAAAAATTATTTATTTATTTATTTATTTGGCTATGCAGAGTCTTAGTTGTGGGAATTCTTAGTTGCAGCATATGGGATCTAGTTCCCTGACCAGGGATTGAACCTGGGCCCCTTACATGGAGAATGCAGGGTCTTAGCCACTGGGCCACCAGGGAAGTCCCCTCATTTAATCTAACTTTGAACCTGTATCCCTGGGAGTGTATGGAAACCCTAGCTCAGTCAGGATTGGGGGCTCCCCACTCTGAAGGTCGTACAGGCAAGGAGTGGGCCTTCTAGGAGCAGGCCTGTCACCTCCAGGGTGTTATGGTAACTGCTGACACCCGCAGTTACCAGCATCCACAGGCCATAACCCTGTCCAGGCCCAGGGGCAGGGTGGGGGAAGGCTTTCCCAGAGTTATAACCTCTCTGGGGGCCTCACACCATGCCCTCTGGAACCCTGCAGCTCCCTGTGGTGCTCCCAGGGGACACTGATCACCCGCCCCTCTCCAGTGCTAGAGACCTTCTTCTCTGACTCCCTGTGTGAAAAAAAAAAAATAAAAGTGTTGGTCACTCAGTCATGTCCAGCTCTTTGCAACCCCATGGACTGTAGCCGGCCATTCCTCCATGGAATTCTCCAGGCAAGAATACTGGAGTGGGTGGCCATTCACTTCTCCAGGGGATCTTCCCAACCCAAAGATCAAACCCAGTTCTCCTGCATTGAAGGTGGTTTCTTTACTGACTGAGATAACAGGGAAGCCCCCTGATGCTCCTTGAGTTCAGTTCAGTCATTCAGTCATGTTCGACTCTTTGCGACCCCATGAACCGCAGCACGCCAGGCGTCCCTGTCCATCACCAACTCCCGGAGTCCACCCAGACCCATGTCCATTGAGTCGATGATGCCATCCAATCATCTCATCCTCTGTCATCCCCTTCTCCTCCTGCCTTCAATCTTTCCCAGCATCAGGGTCTTTTCAAATTAGTCAGCTCTTCGCATCAGGTGGCCAAAGTATTGGAGTTTCAGCTTCAACATCAGTCCTTCCAATGAACATTCAGGACTGATTTCCTTTAGGATGTACTAGTTGGATCTCCTTGCAGTTCAAGGGACTTTCAAGAGTCTTCAACACCACAGTTCAAAAGCATCAATTCTTCAGTGCTCAGCTTTCTTTATAGTCCAACTCTCATATCCATACATGACCACTGGAAAAACCATAGCCTTGATTAGATGGACCTTTGTTGGCAAAGTAATGTCTCTGCTTTTTAATATGCTGTCTAGGTTGGTCATAACTTTCCTTCCAAGGAGTAAGCATCTTTTAATTTTATTGTTGCAATCACCATCAGCAGTGATTTTGGAGCCCAGAAAAATAAAGTCAGCCACTGTTTCCACTGTTTCCCCATCTGCCATGAAGTGATGGGACCGGATGCCATGATCTTAGTTTTCTGAATGTTGAGCTTTAAGCCAACTTTTCACTCTCCTCTTTCATTTCTGCTCCTTACCCCATCATAATCCCCTCAAAGAATTGGACCCAGGATGCAAATGCCAAGAAATGGTGTGCCTTCAAATAGCTTCCAGATTGGAGACAGAGAAGTCTGGTGACTCTACTCAGAATTTGGAGGCAGGGGTGGAGGGATAAAGACAGACAGTAGGAAGAAAATCTTGGTAATATCCTGTCACACTGGGATAGAGACTTCCCACCAATCTTGTGTGTTCGTTTATTCATTCATTCATTCCACAAATATTTATCCAGGTGCTGGCTAGACACTGGGGATCCCACAGTACGCCAGAGTGAAATGGCCCTGTCTTGGGATGCATACAGTTACAGGCGGGAGACTGATTACAAACAAGCAGGCAAATAACCTCACACTGCGAGAAGTGGCAAATAATCAAATAACAGAACCTTCCAGTTGGGGAGCGCTCACTTTTAGGATGGTCGAAGAAAGGGCTTCTGGGGTAGATGCCTTCACACCTCACACCTCCCTGACTTGACTACATGTTTCTAGAAAATCTGAAATACCCAGATTAACCTTTCAGGACTTGCCTCAGACTTCACCCCCTCTGTTTCCCAGGATATAGCCCTGTGCCTTCCTAGGCAGAATGGTCTTTCGGGTGTCTGAGCATATGCATCGTGCTCTTCTTTGCTGTGGGTCTGTCTCCTGCACCAGAAAGTTCCTCAGAACATGATTGAATCTCCTGACTTGCAGCCCCAGGGCCCAACCCCTGGAATGGAGGAGGCAGAATGGGTATATATGGGACTGAAAGGATTCAGAAAGCCTGCAGTTAGGGGACCAGAAAGGCCTGCCACCCACCTAAGCCTGCTGCCCTGATGATGAGGGTCTGTGTCACTGCTTGTTGGAGGTCAGGGAGCAGTGGGAAGACACCAAAAACGGCATCTTGACCTCCATGGCCTCCCTACTTGCCTGGTCATGGGTATTTCCCACTTCCCCCTCCATCCCAGAAGGAAGGCTGGAGAGGAGTTGTCAGGTGGACAAGTTGGAGAAAGGCATTTTGGAAAGGAGAACTGTATAGGATCAAAGCACAGAGGTGTGAAAGATGGAGCTCAGTGGTCCAGCAAGAGAAGCTGGGAGCTGGGGGAAGCGGGCCTAACCTTGAGGGGGCTCAGCATGGGATGAGAGCCCACCTGGGTTGGGGGTGGTTCTTATGCCTCCTGCTTCCTGCCGGCCCCCATGTATCTCCCCTGCCTCAATGCTCCCTCGGTGTCAGTTGAGATCTGCTGCTGCAGGTCATGAGTAATTTACATGTCGGTCCCCCTGGGAATAAGGTGGATCTCTTGGTAGCAAGAAACTAGACTTAGATGTCTTCGTGTGCCAAAACACTCCGCACAATGACTTTGGAAAGAAGACACTTCATAAAATGTTTGATATTTAAAGAATTCAGGGACAGTGCCATTCCCTGAGAGGTGGGGATTTTCACTCCCATTTTGCAGAGAATGTGGCTGAGGCTCAGGGAGCTAGGCAGTGGCAGAGCTGGAACTAGAATCCTGTGCCCTCCCCTTGGTGTTCATGAGATGGCAGGACTGCCCACCTTCACCCTACCCCCAGTTGGGAGACCAAGGGAGGGCTTAGCTAGGAATGAAATGTTAGTCGCTCATCATGTCCGACTGTTTACGACCCCATGGACTGTAGCCTGCCAGGCTCCTTTGCCCATGGAAATCTCCAGGCAAGAATGGGTAGCCATTCCTTTCTCCAGGGAATCTTCATGGCCCAAGAAACCTGGGTCTCTTACATTGCAGGAAGATTCTTTGCAGTCTGAGCTACAAGGGAAGCCCTAGCTTGGCATAACCTCAGCCCTTCTGAGGTGTGGGCAGAGTTTGCCCACCCCCACAAAGCCAGTGGCGGTGCTCAGTCAGACCCCTCCATCCGCAAGCAGGCTGCCTGCTCCCCAAGCACCACACACAATGGACCACTAGGTGGCGCCAAGTGGTCGCTCAGTGTCTTCCCAGAGACCTGGCAGGTCCTTTGTCTTCCAGGCTCTGTGCCTGGATCCGGGTAGAGGGTACCTCAGGAGCTGCGCAACCAGTAGACACAGGGAAGCTTCTTTGTTGAGAAGTTTGTACCAGGTATCTGTTGAGTGTCTCATAGTTTGAGTTCATTAGCCTCTTGTTTTCCACCATAACCCTGAGAGGAGAGTGGGACATCCCCAGCGCGTGGGGAAAGAAAACTAATCTCTTGTAACGTTAGGTGTTGGCCGAGGCCACACAGTGAGCTGGATCTGGAACCCAAACCCCAGGGTCCGGGGGTATTTGCAAGGTCAGCAAAGGGCCCTGAAGCCAGATACTGGCTCCACCACTTGCTGTGTAACCTTGGATGTGCTGCCTAAACCCAAGCCCAAATTTCATCATTAGCCGAGGAGTTAGGACAGCTGAGGCATTGACAGGCATGTGGTAAACCCTCCTGGTTAGCTCCCACTGGCCTTTATTACACTCACCTGAAAAGGCCACCCTGCAACCCCCCTCATCTGTCTTTCCCCTGCCCCCCAACCTCTAGAGTGGCCAGGGAATAACAAAGAGAATTAATTAGCAGAGTCCAATCTTCCCTCCTGGAAGACCCGGGCTGTGCCTAGCCTCTGGGGAAGGGGAGAATGAGGATGGTCCCCTCTCCTTCCCGCCACAATCCTGAGTCCTAGCCCTGGTGGATGACTCTGTGTCAAAGCGGCCTCTCTTCTTGCCTCTGTCCACCTCGACTGAGTGTCTCTGACGACTCCAGGAGGGGGATCTTTAGGCCTAGTTTACAGAGGAGGTTCACAGCAGGTGGGCAGCTCAAGGTCACAGGGCTGTGAAAGGCAGAGCTGGGAGAGCACTGGGTGTCTCTCGCCTCACCCTGGAGTTCAGGGCCTTTGCAACAAGGAGGAAGTAGGCGGTGCTTCCTGGCCTCTAGCTCTGTCCTTGAAACTCCACATGCAAGACTCCATTTCTTTCTGATTCCAAGAGCATCACCTGCTGAGACGTAAATGGCTGGGAGGGGCCGAGGTGGAAGAGGACAGGCTTGGAAGGAGACCCTGAATAGGGCAGAGAGCCGGATGCCTGACGAGCCCTGTGGGGAGGAGACGAGAGTCGGCCCACCTTCCGCTCCACGGACTCTCACCCCCTCAGCTCCCTCCTTCTGCCTGGCAGCCTCCCAGCAGAGCCCGCCCAGGGGTGCGCCCCCACCCTCCCCCAGCTGGTGTTGGGTTCAGTAAGCAGAGCCCAGCTCACCTGGGAAGGTGCCGAGTGAGGAGGGCATCCAGTTACAGGCTGCGGCTGGGAAGGCAGACGGGGCAACCCAGGGGCAGGAACCCTGGTAGGGGGTGGGGGTAGGTATGGGGAGAAATCTCAAACCCCACACCCTGCAGGAGCCCCATCCCTGATGCAAGAGGCCCCGGCTCCTGGGGGCTGAAGCAGAAAGACCGTGTCATCCTCCTCAGATGCCACTTGGCAGCTAGAACACCTGTCAGTTCCCTGGGCTGGCCTCAGTTTCCCCATCCTCAGAATGGGGGTAGGGTACAATAAACCCTGTGTGAGCAATCACCGCAGCTGGGAGTAATCTGGGTAAACTGTGAAGCGCTGTGCACATCCTTGGGGAGGCTGTTCTCCTCTCCTTCAGCTCCAGTCCTTTCTCTCCACCACCCAGGATGGACTCCT